>CM042432.1:6797378-6804878 GCA_023631565.1 Gymnocephalus cernua
TCTGCTTTTCCACTGATTAACAACTCTGATCATAGGACCAGGGAATGCAGTGTTCTCACTTTAGGCAATGCTGACTCCTCTCCATTTAATTCAGATGCAACAAAGTTTTCTCAAGCCTTCTGTTTTTCATGCAATGTGCACATCTCAAGATCATGGGATTTTGTTTGGTACACAGACACATGAACATGCAGTTTTACAATCTTAAAGGATAAGCATATGCCTATTTTTGAAAATATTTTTGTATCGCTTTTCGGTGTTGTAGTTTGTAGACGGTCCCTAAGCACTCGTCTTGCCATCTCACCACTGGAACACCGGAACTAAACAGAGGTATGAATTAGCACAACTTTTATGCATTTCTTTCACATCTACTGCTGTCATCTTCACTGTGTTCATTTGGAATGAATCACTTCACATGGGTATGCACTTGTAATGATATCTCGACCATGTTAAGAGGCTAAAAGCACGTTTAAAACTTGCCCTGTTTCAGCAGCCTGGGTGCGAAAGCAGCAGTAGCATAACTCGTTTTTCTCGCTACTGACAGCACTACGTGACAACAAACAACATAGCTACGTGTTGAAATCGACCAGAATTGTAAAACATATATTAACTCCTAAAGGACTGACTGGTGGACCAATGAGAATACTGCTGTGGAGTTTTTGCCAATGCATGTAAACCTAAACACAGACCAAGTTAATTTGGCGGAATAACACATATCAATAACTTATTACCAGTATATCCTTTACGTCAACGTACAAAAGGTAAGATCATATTGAGATTTATGAATACATGTAGTAGATTTGCAGGATTCTGCTAGCCCAACAATGCCTGACCAAATTGCAAATGCGAGTTAGTTTGGAACCTCTCAGTTCTTTCCGATTTCCAAGCGTCCGTAGACCAAAAGGCCTCTGGACGCAATTGGATAGGCCTACGACCAATCAGAACAACAATAAAAAATAAATAAATAAATAAATAAAGCACTACCCTTACTAGTCTGCGTCCACATACAGTGAGGAAGGCAGTCGTTTGTAACACTGAGGATAGAGGGTCTCATGGGCTTTCACACTATGAATAATTCAGATTCACACACTATGGGGTTAACTCGGTCACTTCCACTATATACACATACACAAGCATGCATGTACATACAACCAACAAAAATAGCCACCAAGGACATACAGAGAAATAGGCACATACTACACAAACATAGGCACATGTATAACACACACACACACACACACACTGCCTTCCGTCCCTTCACAGATGAGCACAGAAGTCAGCATCAAACTCCAACGTTTTCTGTGTTTCCTGAGTCTTGTGCAGCTGCTTTTTTGTTGCTGCTTTGAGTCAATATTTTCCTGGAATGAGGCCTTTCACCTCGACCTCGGCGAGATCAGCTGCTTGCTCACCACAGAAACCTAGTGACTCAGGACTTTTCTGCTTGTTGCTTGGTAACAGAGCACAGCGGCACCAAAAAACACCATCTAAATCCAGACATCCCTTGCTCATTCTCGCTCTCTGTCTGCCTTGCTCACTCGGCTCCAACTGGCTCGGCTCTCTTAATCACTTCATCTACACCGAGATTGAGTTTGTGTGTGTGTGTGTGGGGGGGGGGGGGGGGGGGGGGTCGAGGGAGACAAGAAGTAAAAAGTGGGATCTACTCTAATTACTTTGAGCCATTACAAGGAAATGATACTGCAAAAAGTTTGTTGTGAATGGTGGGAACCATTTAGCTTTCTCTTTCTAGTCTTACACCTCTGGAAATCCTGACATCTTTCCCTCTGCTGCCATCACTCGTCTTCATTTGGTTTCATCACATCAGCTTATTATCCCCGCTGAGTTACATGAGGAGAAATAAATAGAAAGAAAAGCAGGTAGCAGGTCCCATTGGGAGTAGGTAAGGGAGTAAAAAGCAGGTAAGAAAGATGTAATATGTGGTGTGTAATATGTGGTGAATAATGCAACGGAGAACAGATGACCCCTTCTCACCTTCTTTTCTGCAATCTTTTTCTCCCTTACTTCTCTGTGCTACTTCATTTGGATTTGACTGGAAGAGACAGCGAATCAGTGTGTAAAACAGCACAACTATTCATCTTTCTTCTCTGTCCTTCTGCAAGACATACATATTCATTTAAAGTTTCAGTGTGTGTGTGTGTGTGTGTGTGTGTGTGTGTGTGTTTGTATGCATGTGGATGTACAACCCCAAATCAGAAAAAGTTGGGACAGTATGGAAAACACAAATAAAAAAGAAAGTAGTGATTTCTAAATGTACTTCATTATTTCATTGCAGACAATACAACAGCACATCATTTAGTGTGTTCCTCATGATTTTTATTGTTTGTTTTTTTTCAAAAAACAAAATTCTTATTTTGGTTCTTGCAACACATTTCAAAAAAAGTTGGAACAATAAAGCATTTACCACTTTGTAATGTTGCCATTCCTTTTCACAACACTTAAAATATGTTTAGGGACTGAAGACACCAAGTGATGAAGTGTTTCAGGTGTAATTTTGCCCCATTCTTGCTGCAAACAAGTCTTATGGTGGGCAACAGTACGGGGTCTTCATTGTCGCATTTTGCGCTTCAAAATGTGCCACACATTCTCTATTGGAGACAGGTCGGGACTGCAGGCAGGCCAGTCAAGTACCCGTATCCTCTTCCTCCGCAGTCCGAATCTTTTAATTATGTTATGCACTGTTTAAGGTGAAATAAGCAAATGTCTTCCTATCTTTCTTTGAGGAACATTGTTTTTAAACATTTCAATAATTTTCTCACGTATTTGTTGGCAAACTGGCGATCCTCTGCCCATCTTTGCTCCTAAAGGACTAGACCTTTCTTGGATGTTGCTTTCGTACCAAATCATAATTACAATCACCTGTTGACAGCACCTGTTTCACATCACATCATTATTTAACCAATTTACCTGATTACTAGCCCTAAATAGACATTTTCTTTTTTATTTGTGTTTTCCATACTGTCCCAACTTTTTCTGATTTGGGGTTGTACATGTGCAAGTAGCTGAGTACCAAGATGCATAATCTACATTCATCAACTCAGTTAAAGATCATAATGAGTTGACATCAACATGCAAATTGGGCTTGTTACAACAAACACCAAACAGGCCAATAAAGGAGGCTGGGGACTTTGTCCTATTTAAATAAATAACACAAATAACACAGATAGACATTGAGACATTCATTGGCCTTGGCAAGGATATATAATAGGATCCAATAGGGCTGCACGATTAACCTTTATCGCATCGATATTGAGGTTTTAACTCCCGCAATAACCTAACCTCAGGAGTCTGAGGTTTTTTCCCCCGCCTCTGACATTTGAGTGACAAACCTATTAGCCAATCAAAATGGTCGAATCTCGCGTTCCTGGCTTGCTGGCCAATTAGAAATGGCAATGGAAAAAAAAGGTTGTATGCAGAGCATCGGCTTTCTGTCAGCAGAAAAGCAGCTAACACACAACGTTTACCTCGAATTGTGCCAGAAAAAGCTTGTAACTGCGCAGAAATGGCCGAAGGCACTTCTTCGGTGACGGGAGAGGAAGCGGGGGAGCACTTGGTTAACAAGAAGGGTGGTACTTTAGCTGTTTGGACTTATTTTGGATTCGAGAAGAACGACGTGGAGCAAAAGAGTGCTAAATGTAAAATATGTCGACGTGCCGTGGCCAGATCCAGAGGAAACACTACCAATCTATACCAGCATCTTAAAAATCACCACCGACAGCAATATGATGCATGCACAAAAAATGTGGATGAAGACGAAGCCACGACTAGCCATGGAAAAAGTAAGCAACCAAGCATTAAAACTGCATTCGCTTCTGTTACGCCATATGAAAAGTCCTCAAGAAGGCACATTGAAATCACGACGGCTATAACACGTTATATCGCAAAAGAAATGATTCGGAAAAAAAAACGAAAATCGCATTGCAATCGCAATATTTGTCAGAAAAACCGCAATTAGGTTTTTTCTCAAAATCGTGCAGCCCAAGGATCCAATATTCAATAGTACTATATCCGATATTCTTCAAACGAATTCTAAGAAATAAGATGCATAAGACTAGAGCTATGTCCCAATTTAATCCATAGACCGATTGCGTCACACCAGGCTGTCCCATTTCATTTCATTTCGAAGGCTCCTTCAAATGTGGTCCACAAATGAGGACTCAACTGTTGTATCCTTCGCAGCTGCAGAATTCCCAGCAATCATTTCGCCATTCAATTAGAAGCTCGGGCAAACACAACAACCAAAAATATATATTTGTTTAAAAAAAAAATCTTCTTTTTTTTACAATTTTCGTCTGCTATTTCATTATTAAATTAATTTCTGAAAATGTTTTAGGCAAGAAATTAACTGTGTAGATGTCAAATATAGGCAGTGTTATGAAAATGTATGACAAATTAAAACTTTGCTCCAAATTTGCTTTGGAGGGTAGAAGTTCCATAAACTGCCTGACGCCAGCTAGCTCTGCGGGGCTAGCTAGATAGCTGGCTGGCCAGTCCTGCTCAAAGACCCCGCTGTGAGCTGAATGGAGCTCTGGGTCTCAGAGACAAGAGATGTTCACATCTAGGCTACATGAGGGTTTATTTATGTTTTTGTCCTCTCTTTGAGACACTTGACCAAATGGTAAAATACTTCTATTTCGGTGTTGTAGTCAATGTTTTGATCACTCATCAGCTACAGCTGTCAAGGGTTGCTAGGTGAGAGGAGCGGCGTTTAGACGCGAACAGAAAATGATCTGCAGAACAGACAGTCTCGCTTCAGAGACCGCTCGGATCAGCCTTCGTGGGCTTCGAAGGCTGTGGCCTCCGAAGGCCATAGGCAGTGTTGTGCGTGAACGAGTTCAAAAGAACGCGTTCATTGAACACGCTCATTTTTTCGTGAACGTTGAACTGAACGCAACACATTTTTTAATAAAGAACTTGAACGTGAATTAGTTCACATTATGTGTCATGAACGGCAGACATCACTGTAAATGAACGTTGGAATTTGTTTTCCATTGAAAACTGAGTGACATCTGTTTTCTCTTTTGAAACGCAACGAGAGAAAGTTCCTCCCTCCTGTATTCTCGCTGGTGCCGCTTAAATCATGTATCACCAGACAGAAATGGTTTTGACATTGTGTGCGCAATGCATTGCGGGCAACGTAGTGTCCGGCTGAGAATAGTTGAATAGCATACTGGCTTCCGCACAACGTTACCCGTGATGAATTGCAGCAGAGCGGGGTAGGCATAGCAACGCCGCGTAGCAGGCAACGACGAGAGCGCGGAGGGCTAGAGGAGCGAGAGAGCGAGAGAGACAGACCAAAGACGAGAGTGAGAGAAAGCGCTGCAATTTAAAAAAAAAATGGCTAGTGGAAGTGATGGCACGGAGACGGACACCGATTCTCCTTATGAACATTTAAAACAATTTTACACTCTTGCAAACCAACTGGTCTACCTTGTCTGTACTGCTGCAAGTTTCATCACCTGGTAAGAAACCCACAATTGCAGTGTCATGAGCAAATGTCTACAATGAGCAGCTTCAAAGAACGTATAGTGATTTCTAGCTCGTAGTGTGAAAAAAAGTATTTATTTGAATATCTCACGAAAAAAGTAAAATGAACTGAACTTTGAACTAGTTCAGAATTAAAATTGTGAACTTTGAACGTGAACTGTTCACTTTGAGCATGTATGAACTGAACTTGAACTAGTTCAGAAAAGCTGTGAACTGGCACAACACTGGCCATAGGACATAGCTTAGTTATCCTTGTGCTTGTTTGTTCCTGTGCACTTTGTTCCTGTGTGCGTCTTATGTGTGCAGTGACTAGCTGTGACTCTCACTGCACTGTGGTACAGTGTGTGATAATAGGTGTAACAATCACACTTGGCTTCAGTCCAAACTTCCTCTGCTCTGATACATCCTGTTTGTAGGGAACAGCATTAATCCTAGCAGCTCCTATTCTACAACCCCAAATCAGAAAAAGTTGGGATAGTATGAAAAACACAAATAAAAAAAGAAAGTAGTAATTTCTAAATGTACTTTGACTTGTATTTCATTGCAGACAATGTGAACACACAATATTTCATGTTTTGTCCGGTCAACTTAATTTCATTTGTAAATATACATCCTTTCCTGTCATTCAGACCTGCAACACATTCCAAAAAAGGTTGGAACAAGAGCAATTTAGGGCTAGTAATCAGGTAAATTGGTTAAATAATGATGTGATTTGAAACAGGTGATGTCAACAGGTGATTGTAATTATGATTTGGTACAAAAGCAGCATCCAAGAAAGGCCTAGTCCTTTAGGAGCAAAGATGGGCCGAGGATCGCCAGTTTGCCAACAAATACGTGAGAAAATTATTGAAATGTTTAAAAACAATGTTCCTCAAAGAAAGATAGGAAGACATTTGCTTATTTCACCTTCAACAGTGCATAACATAATTAAAAGATTCAAGGAATGAGGAGGAATTTCAGTGCGTAAAGGACAAGGGCGCAAGCCTAAGCTGAACAACCATGATCTCCGATCCCTCAGGCGGCACTGCATCAAGAATCGTCATTCATCTATAAGCGGTATCACCACATGGGCTCAGGACTACTTTGGCAAACCTTTGTCAAGTACCACAATACGTAGTTACAGCCACAAATGCCAGTTAAAACTGTACTGTGCCAAAAGGAAGCCCTATGTTAACAGTGTCCAGAAGCGCCGTCGACTTCTCTGGGCTCGGAGGCATCTGGGATGGACCATCACACAGTGGAAACGTGTACTGTGGTCAGATGAATCAGTATTGCAGGTATTTTTTGGGAGAAATGGACGCCGTGTGCTCTGAACCAAAGAAGAAAAGGATCATCCAGACTGTTACCAGCAACAAGTCCAAAGGCCAGGGTCTGTCATGGTATGGGGTTGTGTCAGTGCCCTTGGCAAAGGTAACTTGCACTTCTGTGATGGCACCATTAATGCTGAGAAGTACATAGAGATTTTGGAGTACAATATGCTGCCTTCAAGAAGACATCTTTTCCAGGGACGTCCATACATATTCCAACAAGATAATGCAAAACCACATTCTGCACACATTACAAAGTCTTGGCTGTGGAGGAAGAGGATACGGGTACTTGACTGGCCTGCCTGCAGTCCCGACCTGTCTCCAATAGAGAATGTGTGGAACATTTTGAAGCGCAAAATGCGACAACGAAGACCCCGTACTGTTGCCCACCTTAAGACTTGTTTGCAGCAAGAATGGGACAAAATTACACCTGAAACACTTCATCACTTGGTGTCTTCAGTCCCTAAACATATTTTAAGTGTTGTGAAAAGGAATGGCAACATTACAAAGTGGTAAATGCTTTACTGTTCCAACTTTTTTTGAAATGTGTTGCAAGAACCAAAATAGAAATTTAGTTTTTTTGAAACAAAAACAATAACAATCATGAGGAACACATTAAATGATGTGCTGTTGTATTGTCTGCAATGAAATACAAGTCAAAGTACATTTAGAAATCACTTCTTTCTTTTTTTAT
>CM042432.1:6809878-6929878 GCA_023631565.1 Gymnocephalus cernua
ATACAAAGTGAATGATGTCCGTTAAATATACATGTTAACATTTAATTTAAACCATACACTTTCCCCGATGGAGGAGAATATAGTCCCACTGTTCGAGCAGCCCAGTATGTCACTGTGCTATATTGGACAATGAAAGAACTCGCCAATACAAAACTCTATAATATCACTGTAAAATGCTTATATTGAGCCAATATAAAACAATCTTTTTAATACAACTTAATGATGTTTTTAGTTATTTTATTTTAGTTATTAGTTTTTAGATATGATTATAAAGTATTTTTCAAGCACTAATACGCTTATTTGAATATAAATTCAACTCCTTAATGTTTATTAAATGGTTGTAATAATTACATCAATGTATTTTTACTTTTTCTGTTTGTACTCCCACATTACCACTGTTGTATTCAGTATATTCTACTGGTGCAATGAAAGCTGCAATCCACAGCTACAGGGCAAAAAGAATCATTTAAAACTAGACAAAGCCAAGTAAAGGAATACATCACAGACTGTCCTGCTGGTTTACATCTATTCTGGCACAAAGGCAGAGCAAAATGTCATTTGCTTAAGTCGGCTTTGTTGTATTTGAATGTTATGCATTATGGTTGTGTACTGTAGCCTGGTTATGCATTGATCGAGTTATAGGAAGAAAACAAGCTTTTCCACTGAGGAGGTTTGAATGAAAATAGTCTGGTTATTGACAAGAGGAGGCACACACACACACACACACACCCCTGAAATTACCATACATCATTCATGATTGCACTACAATCAATACCCAATTAACATGCTCTAAATATGGCCCATGGAGCAGATACATGCGACACACACACACACACACACACACACACACACACACACACACACACACACACACACACACACACACACACACACACATTATATCCACATGTGACAGCCTCTTCCATCTAACCAGAAGGATTTGGTGGCTGTAAGTCAGTAGGTGTTGGACTGTGTGCGGAGGTCTGGCTTTCCTCAGTGGAGAGCAGAAGTAGAATAACACATCTCTTCTTTGTGAAAGCTTGACGGGTGTTACCGACTAATTATTCCCCCAGCTCCTTCCTGCAGTGTCACGGCTATAGTTTCCCCCTCTCAAACAGCTGCTCTGCTAATTACCTCTGGTGGCACGTACTGTGGTCTCGCTCTCGCTCTGTCTGTCTCTATTACCCAGTCTCTCTCTCCCTCTCCATATTGTCACAGTTAAGACATAGAGACACCAAGCTGAGGACCATCTAATAATTCTATCCCACAGAGAAGTCGTGTTATTCTGCCAGTATGTGACAGTAAAAGCAACGAACACTAGCAGCGGGACTCAACAGTGTGACGTGGGAGCTCATAAAACAAACACTCTGTAGAAACACATTTTAATGATTAATTATCCTGGCTGAGATGGAATGGACTTATTTTTGGGTGGCTTTGTGTGTTTGTCACAATCTGTGTCAACGCTTTTGTGTCTCCTGTTTGTGTGAGCTGACTGCAGCGACAAGCTAAGGCGACAGGATTAGCGCGCCCCGGCCTGTCAATCAAATAGACAGACGCACACACAGACACATAAGCCCTGACGCACACAAGTTTACACACAGACCCACAAACACAACGTACCTACACAAGGGAGCGAGTAGGGACGCATGCAGGTTAATTGACTTCTCTTTAGCTGTGAGGTATTCTGATGTAGTCAGCACATTCAGAAGAGAAAGCAGGGGGTGGGGTATGGGCTGAAATATGTGCCACCAGAAACTGAATTTGAATCATTTATATTTGAATTGCTAAACTTGAATCATTGCATTGAAAAACTTAAATCTGAATTGTATAATTTGAAATTCAATGTATTCGTTTGGAATTGAAGTCCAATAAAATGTTATCCTCACTGAAAATTCAACTCTCTATATATCTTCACATTCAGTTCTCAAAATTCAGATTCAGTTCTCAAAATTCAATTTCAAGTTACTGAGACTGACATCCTGGTAGTTGGAGGATGAAGGAAGAACAATCCAGCGCAGATCAATAGATACAGTTCAGTGTATCTCTGACTAGATGTCACCTTGGCCTCCCTGAACCCCGGCTGGCTAGCGGCCTCTCTGAACCCCGGAACCGGCTACGAACGATCTTCCAGAGTCTGCGCTGACGGATCTTCCAGAGTCTGCGCTGACGGATCTTCCAGAGTCTGCGCTGACGGATCTTCCAGAGTCTGCGCTGATGGATCTCCATGAGACTATGCTGACCGGTCTCCCTGAGTCTGCACTGACAGAGCTCCCAGAGACTACACTGATCAGCACACCAGAGACTTCCCTAGTGACTTTGCCAGTCTCCAGCGCCCCTGAGCCCGCTCCTGTGACTTTGCCGGTCTCCAGCGCCCCTCCGACTCCTGTCCCCTGCGTTCCGTCGGCGTTCCCCCGACTCCAGGCCAGCTGACCTGTCCCCCGACTCAGTCCAGCTGACCCGTCCCCTGACTCCAGTTCAGCTGCCCCGTCCCCTGACTTCGGTCTAGCGGACCCGTCCCTCGTCTCCGTGCCCGTCTCCGTCCCTGTCACCGTGCCCTTCTCCGTCCCTGTCACCGTGCCCGTCTTTGTCCCTGTGTCTGTTTTGTCTGAGTGTGTCCCGTCTGAGTCTGTTCCATCTGCATCTGTCCCATCTGCGTCTGTCACATCTGTGTCTGTCCCGTCCGAGTCAGTCATGTCCGAGTCTGCCCACTCCCAGGTGCCCTCTGTCCCCAGTCCCCAGGTTCCCGAGTGCTCTGTTCCCAGTTCCCAGGTCCCACTGTCCCCATGTGCCCTCTGTTCCCTGTACCTAGTGCCTCCATTTCCCGTGTTTCTCGACCTTTTTTAGCCCCTTGGATTTTTGGTTTCCTTCCCCTCTCCGCCCTTCCCGGGTTGTTTTTTTTTGGATGTCTGGGATCCGTCCCTTGAAGAGGGGGTACTGTTATGCTATTGCTTTGTATTTTGTTTTGTTTCCCCCTGGTATTCTGGTTATGTCTTGTCTCTTTGTGATTGTGTTATTTTCTGTCTTGTTTTGTATTTGTTTCTGTTGCCTGTTTTCACATTCTGTTTGTTTCCTGTTTTGTATATTTATTCTATATATTTCTGTTCCTTGTGTAGGTTAATCCCATTTTGTGTTTTCTGGATTGTGTATTTCTGTTTCCTGTTTTATTTTGATATCTGTTTTCTGTCTTGTCACGTCTAGTTTTGCTTCCTGTGTTTTCCCGCCTGTGTGATTGTCTAATGTGCTCCACGTGTTCCCCAGCCCTGGTGTCACCTGTCCTGTGTTTGCTCATTACCTAGTTTATTTAGCCTCTGTGTTTCCTTTGTATCTTGTCAGATCGTCTTGTGTTCGTCCCAGTCAGTTTGTGTTTGCTCAAGTGTGCCTGCGTTTGGAACCTTCCCTGCGGTCTCTTTGTTCATTTTTTGCCTACTGCATTTTTGGATCCCTTTGTTGGTTTGTATTCAAATATTCCTTAGAGCGTTTATTTAAATATTAAAGTTAGTTTTCTTTGTGATTTAAAAGTGTAGCTTTATCATCATGTGCAGTAATAAACAAAACAAAGAGACTAATGTGTTAATACAAATAATATTTATTATAATCAGTTCACAGCTCTGAGTCCAAACGGAAACTTCACCCTTCTGAACTAAGAGTTTCTGCTTCAAAGTGAAGTTTAAACAGACTGAAATGTCCAAGCTCACTCCTCCGCTATTTAATTTATTTCTGCATGTATTTATTTATTTATTTAACAAGACTTAAAGTCATGTTTCGTCGTGCACAGTCCGAATCCCGCCAGACTCCCTTTAGGGAACCTGTGATTTAAACTTCAGCAGGCTGTGACAGTCTGCCCCGCTCCGTCCTGGTTCTCCTGGGAGCAAAATTACAAATCCCACTATGGCAACGCCAAGACCCGCCCTCCGAAGCAGCTTGATTGGTTGGGGTTAGGCATTTCACCTCGAGTGGTTAAGGTTAGGATAGCGGATTGGTCAGGGGATAGGACATGAACTGATGGGGTCACGTTACCTTGGACACCTGGCCAATAGTAGTGATTGAAGGGCGGGTCTTGGCGTTGCCATAGTGGGATTCGTAATTTCGCCTCCCGGGATTCCCTTCCCTCCAGCGGGCCCAGCAGTACGGCCTGGGCCTCCAGCACCGTGGTGTCGGTTTTGGCTCCCAGGAAGCGGGCAGTGAGCTCCAGATCCTGCAGCGACAGACGGAGACCGCTGCCCCGCTTTAGCTTCTCTCCGTCCGTCGGCAAACGTAGTGGAACTTCCTGTCGAAGTCTACGTACAGGTCATCCTGGACTATGTGGAAGATCCTCCCGATCACCACTCGTGTCTTTGGCCGGTCCCATCTGGATCAGTGGGGACCAGCGTAGCAGCGAGGCGAAGCTGTGTTCCTGCCCGGGGGAAGAGACGCCGGCCATGGAACTCTCCGTCCCCCGCCGCCGCCTGAGCTCAGATTGCAGGTCGAAGGCGGCATATATATCGTAAAACATATTCCCACCTGTGAAATATTATCCCTTGCTGTTTTTGTTTTTTTCTCATTTCTTTCGTTCGAACATCCATAAGCAGCACAACAGTCTGGCATCATCCTGCGCCACTGAACTCTATCGATCTGCGCTCGATTGCTCTTCCTTCATCCTCCAACTACCCGGATGTCAGTCTCAGTAACTTGAAATCTAATTTTGAGATCTGAATTTTGAGAACTGAATGTGAAGATGTATAGAGAGTTGAATTTTCAGTGAGGATCAAATTGTATTGGACTTCAATTCCAAACGAATAAATTCAATTTCAAATTAAACAATTCCGATTAAGTTTTTCAATGCAATGATTCAAATTAAACAATACAATTTCAAATTATGTGATTCAAATTCAGTGTTTCAATGCAATTATTCAAGTTTAGCAATTCAAATTCAAATACAAATTATTCAAATTCAGTTTCTGGTGGCACATATTTCAGCCCATAGTGGGGAGATGCTACAAAGATGCCTCTCTCTGTCTCGCTCTCTATCGGCCTCTCCGACTGTCTTCTTCTGAGATGGCTTGTGTCAGAGGGATTATTAGACAGGACGCGGCCGTGGTGTGAATATGATAATGAAGTGTACAGGAGAGAGGATTACACTATCCTAACTCTCCCATTGGTCTAATCCAAGTTCGCACATTTGCATAACACACCTGAGTACTGCATGCATCCCTTCAGCACTGATATGGATACAACAAGCAGCAGGTGCACGCTGTTTACACTAACATAAGAAAAGAGAATTGAGAATTGCTGGTTGGGGATTTGCGGCGGCGCCTATGTAGCTGAAATAATGCTGAATCAGATGGTGCAGTTTGCGCTGTGATACACTATCACTCTGATATTGAGCTTGGGGAGTTTAAACAGTTTCAAGTGAAACTGTACAAACAGCACAGGGGCTGGGTAATATAGCATAAATATCATTTGAATTACATGCCGACAATAAGGAGATTATTATTGTTTCAATAATAAGAGAGCAGGCTATGCAGTTGTTGATACAGTATATAGTTATTTAGCATATGCGCCACACTCTGATTTCAATAGAGGCTATTATAGTCTGCAATGTTGGCATTCATGCGGTAGAGGAGGAAAAGGGATGGTTCATGGTGGCTTTGAAAAAGGACTCCAAACAACCCAAGAGATTCTGTGAGCATTCTGTGCCTAGAAGATTTGCACAGTAAGCTGGTAATTGAGCTCTAAATTTTGTTGGGTTTTAAACTCTAAGACCCGCCAGGCGGGCCATCCTATAGCCTTTAGAGTTATGGAGGATGTAAAAATCTATACCTGGAGACTTATCATAAACAGTCCAGCTCTCAGTGAGGCCTAAAACAGGATAGAGAGTGTCACAGTCCGTCACCACAGTTGGACCATCTGCACCATTCACCTCTCTCCATTACCTGCATTCCATTCCCCCTATCCATCCATTCATCTGTCTATCCATCCTCACCTCATCTCCAACCTGTCAAAGCAGCGGGGCTGTATGTCAGCCCAGCATGCCTCTGCTCGTGTGTGTGTGTGTGTGTGTGTGCGCGCGCAGCTGTATCTCATGGCCATCTCCTGCCTGCAGAAACATGTTATTGATTGGATGCATGTGCCAGTACACTATAGCTAGCCATGACTGATCACATATTGCACAGCCTGTCATGGTCAGGGCTGTCGCAGCAATTGACAGGACAGGAAGAGGAAGCGATAAGAAGGGAAGAAGAAAGAAGAAAATGGCTTAAAGGTTAGTTCACCTACTGTAAATAACAAAAAAAGTGTATTGAGCCATGCAGATTGTTTTGCAGGTTTTAAGAGATTTAGCTTTAAGACCTCTGCTGTGTACACTTTCTTTAAAAAATAAAATGAAAACGGTTGACGTTCTGTGGACCATGCTGAATAAACAGGACTTTTTTTTGGAAAGACACATTGCTCTCAAAACAAATTCTATCAATCTGTATTGGAGGAACAGCATAGAGTTTATAGGCAGATACCTTAAAAGCTAGGCACATACACAAATAAATCCATCTCGTGTGGCCCAATGCCACGACTGCTGAGAAAATATGATTTTTGTTTTTTTTTACTTCTTCTTTCAGAAGAAAAATAAGAAGTAGGAGGAGAAAGAAGGGAATTACAAAGCAAAGCAAGAGTGTGAGGGAGTGAGAGTAAACAGGAGGCATGCTGATATGAGGTGGTGCACTCAGACAGAGGCTGATAGGCCTGAAGGTGAACCAATCAATTATTCTCCACCGTCAATAATTCAGAGTAGACCAGGGGCTCTCTCTGCATGTGTGTGTATGGAACCACACACACACACACACACACACACACACACACACACACACACACACACACACACACACACACACACACACACACACACACACACACACACACACACACACACAGGCCAGCCCCAGTGCCCCGATTTGATTTAAGATGACCAGTCAATGTGGATCCAAGGCTTCAGAGGGCCGAGGCTTTAAATTATTGCTTGGCTTAAAGACAGAGAGGGAGCAATATTTTCTCCCTCCATGGCAAAGTCGTCTTATTCCAGCTCCCTCTCTTTTCAATCCCACTACTCCTTTCATCTTGCTCTTGGTCTCTTCCCTCTTGACAAATTATAAGAGCCCCCCCCCCACGCCCCCAGCTTGCACCTTTTCTGTTTCGTGCTATTCTTCCTCTCAAAATCTCCTTTTCCTGTTTTTTTTACCTGTTCTCCCTCTCTCTCTCTTTCCCTTGCTGTGTCTTTGTCTTTCCCCCTTTACTCACTATCTCTCTCACACACACACACACACACACACACACACACACACACACACACACACCCATGCATGCACACTCGCATGGACACACACACTATCCATTTCTCTGTAATTGAAAAGATGCCCTGGCTGTTTGCCACACGACTAAAATGGATCAGATGGCAGAATATCCCTGAGGTTGTACATCTCCAACAGAGTGAATTAAAGAGAAAAACCTCTCTCTCTCTCTCTCTCTCTCTCTGCCACACACACACACACACACACACACACACACACACACACACACACACACACACACACACACACACACACACACACACACACACACACACACACACACAGTGAGTAAGGCTGACTGTGCCATTCCTAATGTCCCAGCTCTCTCCTTTCTTTGTTCCAGCCCTCTATTACAATATGAATGGGCCTGTTAAAGTAGAATTGGACCATTTGTCTCTTGTGTGAGTTTCTTCTTCCCGACAAGGACTAGAAAATGACTCCTCAGCTATTCAATAACAGGCAAGAGTCGGAGGTCTCCGTGATGAAAGCAGGAGAAAAAAAGAGTTTCTCCTTTGCTGAGATGACAGAGAGAAAAACTATAACACAACATCAGTCATCAACAATCCACATCCCCGCAAATAGTCAACGACGAGTCAACACAACTGAAATCATCCCAGTTCATCTTTTCAGCTTTTTTCCCCTCAGCATTTCTAGTTTGTGTGACAGCAGGGTGAGATCTGTGTCTGTGTGTATTTTTGATGGCTGGAAGAAAAGACTAAGACTGGTCTTGTGACACAGTGACAGAAGTGAGAATGTAAAGCAAGGATGTGTGTTGAGCTATGAATCACAATAAAAAAAAAATGAAAGCATGGTATCACCACGTGAGAGAGCTAAGTGTGGGAGTAATAACTCAGCGCCTCACAACCACCACCTGGCAGCTTTGCATTGTTTATGTTATTTAAAACAGAAGCCAAAGTCAATTAAAAAACTGTGTGCAACCATGCATGTCAGTCATGATGAGCAGCAGGATACCAACAACCAGGAAAAGGGTTGGCTGATATAAATGAAATTCCTATCTCATATGTCAATAATTGATAATCAATGCAATGAACTGTGTTCCACTGTCTTCAAAAAATAAGTTATTGCTTTATAAAATTCTGTTTTACAAATAATGATTCAATCAGATTGTGATTAATAACAAACCAAATAACAGTGACAATTAATAAATGTTAATATTCAGTTATTACTCCCACACATAGCTCTCTCACGTGGTGATACGATGCTGTCGTACTGTTCAAAATATTGTATCAGTTTATCAGAATATTATGTATTGTGTGTTTTTTAATTCCAGTATATTTTAACTGTACAACAGCTAGGGTTGGGTACCAAAACGCGGTGCCAATAGGGCACCGGTTCCGACGTAAGCGGTAGTAATGAGACTGAATAAGAACGAAACCTTCGGTTCCTCATTTCGGTGCCTGACTTTCTTTTTTTCCAGAAGCATCGCTGCACGGGACGCTACGTTACCGTTAGCTAGTAGCTGGATTAAACACAATAGTTAAAATGCTGACAGCTTACGGTAGGTGGTGTAAAGTGTGTCTGTATTTCCCTGTAGAGGATTCCAACACCGAGACGTAACAGTCTGACTGCAGCTGCCGTTGTCAGAAAAACACACAGATGGTGCGTTCACTTGAAACTCGCCAGCCTTGTGGTGCATTTTAAGTTATTGTAAAATACTCTTTTCCCATCTGGTGCTTGTTTTTGTCATTTACCAGCAATTTACTGGTGAAATAAGTCATTGTTATAAGTTATTGTTATTACATTAATAATCATTTAATTTTGACCATATGGCCTTAACAATAAACAAGCCGTTCTTTAATGTCGCTGTTGTTTTGTGCTCCTTTTTTTGTATTTTATATTATATACATTATAAATATATATATATTTTGGTTCAGGCACCGGCACCGTTTTAAAAGGATCAATTTAGCACCGGTATCGGAAAAAACCCAAACGATACCCAACCCTAACGACAGCATATTAGGGTAATATTCCGTGATCAAAGTCGTACATTTACGAGAAAAAAAATGATATGATGATAGCCATATATAGACATCTATGATATTCTGAGATTAAAGTGGTAAATTTACAAGGGGGACAGAATTTTGTGTTTTTTAGCCCAGAAACACCATATTAGCATAGGCATCCAGACTTTGAAGAGACATTGCCGTGAATAGTGCTCCATCCGAGTTTGGGCTTTTGTTTTAATAGCTTGCAGGCGCTAGAAAGGGTTCTTTTCAACACGCATATTAACACATGTGTTCTCTGATGCCATTATTACGGTAAAACCTTTGCTTTACACTAGTGACTGTCTTCACAGCCATCTGATCCATCTGCATCTCTAACTGGAATGACGATGTCACTGTCAAGCCAATGTAACCTGGGGTCCGTTTCAGGAAGGAGGTTTAACAAACTCTGAGTCTAACCCTGACCTCTGAGTTGATTTACCCTGAGATGGGAAACTGAGTTTTCGGTTCCAGAACAGCTGATAGGAGTTGGTTCAGTCAACTCGGAGTAGGTTCACGCGCGTGCACCACCACAATAAAAAGGCAGCATGAATGGAGCCATGATACTACGATTCACCATGGCAACAACCACAAACAAACGGGTCGGCGGAAATACTCATGCGCACATATGTGAGATTGAACATGTATTTCGTTAAAAAAGCAACACAGCGGCTGCTGAAAAAGAGAGAATTTGCGTTGGAGAAAATGTAAATGCGTATATTCCAATATAATGTATATTATATTTAATCATAAGTATAGCCTAATAGTACTGAAAATCTATTTCGTTTAGGTACAATGCTACGGGCGAAAAAGTTTTTTTTATTCATGCCGATATAACAAACTGTGCTAAAACGCGCCTGATACAGACTGAATGAATGAATGAGGAAATGAAAGAGCGCTGTGTCAGAGGGAGGAGTCTGAGAGAAACTCAAGGTTTCTTGAAGAAAATCTGCTCCCGACCAGGTTAGGTTCACACGCTCAGTTACCATAGTAACTGACTCTGAGGTTAAGTTAGCTCTCTTCCTGAAACAGAAAACCCAGAGTTTCCCTCATCTCAGGCTTAACAAACTCAGAGTTTTCACTAAACCTCCTTCCTGAAACGGACCCCAGATCCACTGGTTACATTTTGTGCAACCAGCATGTGCACATCAAACGTAACTTTTGATCAATTTCTATTCTACACAGTTTCTTCTGCGTGTTGGAGACTGGTTCATTGGAAAAGTTTCACATTATGAATCACTTAAAACTTCTCGCTCCGCTTGGAACTCCCTAAGAACCGTCCATTCCTGCCTTACTTTCACCCGGTGTCTCCATCCTAAACACGGGGTAACTAAGGTAAGAGCTGCAGGCGTCATGTTTTTTTTAAGGCTGGCCTGGAGCTTCACATTTTTTATTATGCTACAATAGCCTACAGGTAGCCTTTGTGTGGCTGTGATGAGCAACATGATGTGTTAGAGGTGGTTCATGCTCAAAACTAAAAACTTTAAAATAATTCCCGTCCCAAGTCCCAGACAATAACTTTCCTCTGAGGAAAACTCTCTACAGGATTTCCAAATTGTTAGTGCGTCATAACAAGAGAGCTCCTCTGCTACTACAGGGGGTGAAAGTAGTGAATGTGATAAGCCACGATTGCCATGAGTTGAGCCGGATACTCGGCTGAAACGAGTATCCGGTACGGATAAAGCACTTTTGCCGAATACGAGTATTATGCGAGTAATACCAGTCAATATCTGTGCTCGGATTGAATAAAAATCCTCATTGGGTAGCTGACTGTGTCTGCGTCCTGTGATAGGCTAGTAGTCACAGTGCCCCTCCCCT
Source organism: Gymnocephalus cernua (assembly GCA_023631565.1). Taxonomy (NCBI): domain Eukaryota; kingdom Metazoa; phylum Chordata; class Actinopteri; order Perciformes; family Percidae; genus Gymnocephalus; species Gymnocephalus cernua. The sequence continues at coordinate 6,821,016 of CM042432.1, forward strand.
ACACACGCTCTGCTCACTCACACACAGAACACAGAGGAGAACAGCTGTCTCTGTCTCTCCCTCAGTCACTCAGGTTTGCGGGTCTTTTCCGTTAACGTTTAGGGTCTCTTCAGCTTCAGGTTTGGTTTTTACTTGGGTTTGGACTACTTACTTATTAACCAGTAGAGTTCTGGTAAACGTTGGGTACGTGGTGCTTGGTAGAATGCGACTCGCGTTGCGTCTCTGCCTGTCAGAGATTTGTTTTCTTTTTTTAAACTGTCAGCTGGCTCTAACCAGTTTTTTTACTTCACGCACTGAGTGTCTGACACTTTCTTTCTGTATTTTATAAGTCAATGCAGATCTGAAAAACAGCGTCGGACTATTTTGATCCGTAGAACACAGTCCCCCCGCTCCCCTCTCTCTCTTTCTCTCTCTCTCTCTCTCTCTCTCTCTTACTCACACACACACACACACACACACTCACACACACACACACACACACACACACACACACACACACACACACACACACACACACCTGGTGTGGAAATAAAAAAAAGAACCAAAAAAAAGTTTAAAAAAGTTAAAAAAAGAAAGTTATGTTGAGTATGAAAACTCTTGTTCATTACATTTTACTTCATAATTGCAACCGCATGTGTTGTATTCATTGTTGCAAAACTTCTGTACATAGTTTGTTATCGGGATCAAAACCATTGATCTGAAGCTCAATGCTGATGCAGGACATACCTGATCTGGCTGCGCCGCTGGTTAATAGAGTTACCATAACAACCGAAAGTGGATGGACAAAAACGTTCACACACTTTATCTAGCCCACAGACAGACAGACATATAAACACCTGGCAAAGTACTCAAAACCACCTCTGAAACATTACCAGCAATGCATTGTTTTCACCTTGTGAGTCTGTGGATGTCTGTCGCAGCTGGTAATGAAAAGCATGGTGGAAGTATGGTTAAAAGTAATCCATGCTTTAATTACCACTCGCCCCAGTCTGTACAAACTGCCCCACCACATCAGATCTGCTCCCTCTGAGTTGTTTCAACATGACATGACTTTGCGTAAACATACACGCCACTTTCCTAAAGCGAAGTGGCGTGTTATCTGTACGCATTTTGAGCTATCCGCGTGTATGTCTACGCTGTATAGTGTGTAGCGGACGGCAGTCTGCAACGTCACAGCGTAAACAAACACGCTACGTGTTATCGCAAGGCTACGGTTTGGTTTAGTAAACGTGACTCGCGGGTTGGGTTTAGGAAAAGAACAACCGGTTGGGTTTAGGAAAAGAAGAACAAGGTTGGGTTTAGGAAAATAACAAATGTGGAAAGGAAACATCAAACGCATGACATAAAGGAAACGTCACATGCAGGACGCAATCCCCGCTCTCCTGGGTGAAAGTCCTGTGTTTTACCCATCCACCACCCCGACCAAGCTCCCTATTCTGGATTTTCGCCCTTTCATACTACTCGCTACGGCGTCAATTCACACGCAATCGCAAGGTAATATAAGTCAATGGAGGCCAAACAGCATTCATAAACACGCTAAAAAGCGAGTATGCGTCTTGATAACACGCCAATAATGCCATACAAATTGGCGTGTCATACATACGCCACTTCGTGAGATTAGTCTGGTTGTTTAAAGCACAGCTCAAGACTCACCTCTTTACCATGGCTTTTGAAAGTACTTAAAAGGATACTTCACAGATTTAGCATTCAGCTTTGTATCAGTAGAAACCCGGTAGTATTTCTGAATGACCGTGCTTCCCTCCCTCATGTCCCCATGAGACAGGAGATCTCTGCATTGGGTGTATGGAAAACATTCCTTCAATGACGCAAAATGACAATTTTTGCGTCATTGGAGGAACTTTTGGCCAGAGACAAAGGACTACAGCCAGTAGTAGGACCTACTTCCGCATGTTTTCAACCCGCCCATCACCCGAAGCGAGCAGATCTCAGCCGGAAAAAAACAAAATGTCAGCCATCTTGAATCTTCGCTAAACAGGGCTCTCTCTTCTCAGCAGCACACTTTTACAACAATTATGTGCATTCAAACTACCGTGCATGTGTACCACCGGGATACATCGGTACAGATCGGAGAATATGCAGGAAACGGTATTACAGACGGAATAATTGGCACACTACGTGAGCTTCGCCTGCACGGAGACCAGCGGTCTCGCTCGATGCCCTGAGCCGGGTAGGGGACATCCTCATCGGCTAGGTGGGAAGCTAACGCTAGCCGGCCAGCTGTCCCATCAATCCTGCTTGCAAGTGACCGTTCATTAAACAACAAACTGGACTACATCCAACTTCACCGATGCTCCCAACGCGAGTTCAGAGACTGCTGTGTTTTTTGTTTTTGTGGAAACATGGCTGAACAACAGTCTACCAGACTGTCCAGCTACCAGGCCTGCAAGCCATCCGACGATCCGAGCTAGACATGATCTGTCACCGGGTAAGAGACTCGTGAAGTTGGGCTGTGTTAACACGGACTGGTGCAGAAATGGGGTGATTTGTATCCAACTAACTGCTAACCGCTGGAGTTTGTGACTGTTACATGGCGACCATTCTACATCCCACGCTAATTCACGGCTGTGTTTATACTCGGTGTTTACAGCCCACCAAGCCTAATGCTAGTATGCGTTAGCTGAACTTTACGGAGCCTATAATGTGTGTGTGCACTAAATGTAGCCTGTTTCGTATGTCGTTTTTATATAATGTCGTTTTTATATAATGTTGTTTTTATATTTCGTTTTTATATAATGTTGTTTTTATATAATGTAGTTTTTATATATTTAAATGTGTAACACCACTTGAGCCACGATGAAACGTTGTTTCGTGTATATGGTTGAAATAACAATAAAACACATTGAGTTGAGTTGAATGCCTCACTGTCTGTCAAGAGGTAGGCGTGGGAGTGGACTCAAAACAGCAAAGTGAAGTGCATTCTGGGATTTGGTGTCTTTCATCCATATGAGCCAAAAACACATTTTCTGGCTTTTCTCGGCCTAGAAGGCACCAATTTCAATTTGGTTTTCACATTTCTGCTACATAAGTGACCCAATTTAAAGATATATTCAGCTTTCCAGCAGTAAAATATGCCTTAAAATTGCCACTGCCAATTGGCCTTATATAATAATGTTTTATTAGTTCATTGATCCTTATATTGATCTCTGTCTGGGTATATTTGATTCATATGTATATGAGATAAATTATATTGTTGTATGCTGTTGACCTGCTATTCTGCCTCTGGTTATAAAGCACTTTGGTCAGCTCATGTTGCTTTAAATGTGCTACAGAAATAAATTTGACTTGACTTAAGACAATTTTAACAAGAAGTAGTGCTTTACAGATACGTTTTTTTTTTATGACCATACATTGAGCTGCAGTGTTTTAATAACATTGTATCTTACGCATTTATATTTTGCTGGGTTGAAAAATATTTTGGCTAGTAAATTTGTTTACTTAAAACATTTACCAGCCATTGGCAGATAAACCAAAAAGGTAATTTTGGACCCTGCTCATTACATTTCAGGTGTTTAAGGTATTTCAGTATTAAGGTAACCTGGCTAAAGAATTTCCCTGTTTAATCTTCCAATGCTGGTGTTTCTTGCCGTGCGTGACTTATTAGCAATGTCGCCAGATGTCAGTAATTAAACTTTATGAGCCGATCTGTGGTGGAATATCCAGCTTACGAACTCATGCTATGTAAATTGCGACAGTGGTACCCCAGGTCTAATTCAGTCAGTGTACAACATAACCTCATAACCTTTCCAGGCTGAGGAGTACTTCAACTTTGTCTGTTAAACTAGCCTGAAATTCCAGACCCAAATCCGAAAGATTAAGGGTCTGGCGTTGAGTAATGAAAACTCGGCCAACTTGAGGGGCGGCACCAAGCATGCATTTGAAAATCTCGCCGCACGCAATTGGATAACACTACGACCAATCACAACAATACACAGGGTGACGTATCCAGAGCCCCATACGCTTAGCTACCAGCGGAGCTAACTGATAAATCAAACCGTCATCTGTTTAGCTCGCCTCTGGCCCGCCTATATCAGACACACTGATGTGATTGGTGCAGCTCGGCTACAAGGACATAGTTAATAAGCATCATTACTCAATGCCAGAGTGACTCGCTGAGCATATTCAAATTGTGCTCTCGCGAGAACTCTGGATTTCTAGGGTACTGTTAAACTGTACTGCCTGCAGAAATTCTCTCCTCAGCTGAGTGTTCATTAAATGCTTCTGTGTAATTCATCAAGGTCTCCTGAATCTTCTTCACATGTGGGAAATGAGTTGTGATGCAATGGCCAAAATAAGATCTAAGTCACTTCAAAACAGCATTTTATTTTAGGCTTTATATATAGCATATACCAATACAAGGCTATTTTTTGAGTGAAAATGTGTGTGTGCGCGCTGTGCACACGTTTAACAATATCAGAGCAGTGGCCTTCTGTGTCTTGGTTAAGCAGACAACAGGTCTGATTGGATTAAGACACTCTACAGTGGATTAGTCATGTCTGGTGTGATGCTGGACAGTGTGTGTGTGTGTGTGTGTGTGTGTCTGTGTGTGTGTGTGTGTGTGTGTGTGTGTGTGTGTGTGTGTGTGTGTGTGTGTGTGTGTGTGTGTGTGTGTGTGTATTTAAATCTCATAACTGAATGTATGTGTGAGTTTAATCTCATAACTGTGACAAAGGGGTTTTATCACAGCTAACGTACGTGAATGAAATACCAGGATAAATACTGATGCCATAATGGAGATTGGCAGCTCATTTAGTTAGTAAATGTACCAAACATCCACCACTAAGCTGAAAATGCCTCCTAATTGCCATAATAAATAGCTGTGAGTAATGTAGGCCCAGCACTGTCCTAATGTGTACTTGTATATTAAATGATAGACATATTCATCGGAACCATCACTGAGGATCATCAAACATCGTAAAGAATGTGAAAAATGTCCCTCTGAGTTCATCAAACGCAGGTTTAGTTGTCATAGTGAAATATATGTGTATGATGTTGGTTTTAATAACTCATAAAACATGATAATTGACTCAGTTTGGGGTTCATGGTACAGGTTGTAATACCTCCTGACTCTACTCAGTAATGTTTGACAAAACGCAAAAAGCTGTATAGGCCTAATTTACAACTTTGTAGAATGTTGTTGTTAGCTGCGCTAGCTCCTGCAGTTTATGTTTGCAACCTTACCCGCATTATCGGCCCAAGTACATTTTTGTTTTTGTTGAACAGTACATCACATTCTGTCTTTGTAAAGGTCACATGGTTGTCAATGTCCTATTAATTAGGTTGCAAATGTCAATAGGGCGGGTCTTATGTAATATGAGCCGAGGGCCGAGGCAAAAGAAGACAGTTGGTGTGCAGCAGGTTAGCAAGAAACTCCTTTTGTTCACACCTAAATTAATTGAAAATGCACAGTTGACTACGCACTAGAGGACAACCAGGCCCAGCCCCCACCACCCAGTTTGGGTTCAGGTAACGCCTGCATCCTTTCTTTCGCGTTGGCAACTTATGCCACTTTGAGCGGAGGGCTATTGCACAAAAGTAGAATTTATAAATCCAGGATAACTGATAAAGCGAGGCTTGACCTGGTCTAATCAGGTGTGTTTCACAAAGGCCAAGCCAGGCTGAGGAGGAGCGACTAGGTCGAGCCAGGCTGAAGTAATTCAGATAGATGTGCGTTCACGGCTTTCTTTAACAGACCGTAAGGTCGATCACAGATTTACTGATGCTACAATGGAGAATACGCTTTGCGTATTCCTTACATAGAGTGAGCAGCAGCTTCAGATGGAATTATGACATGAAACACATTATTTTTTTAAAAGAAACACGGCCGCTGTAATGAAACAGCGAGAGCTACTGAATGCGTAAGTAGCCTAAAAATATTTCAATCAGGAGAGACTTTGTTTGCAGATATGCAAAAGAACAATATTTATTATACAACTGCATGACAAAAATGCATGAGTCTTTTGGAGATTAGACTCCATCCAAATTAATATTTTTTAAAGGGGTAGAGAATAGGAAACATATCCCCCGATGGAGTCTAGACACTGGTGGCGGCGGAGAAGAGACCGGGGACCAGACCGGCGGGGCAACGGAATGGCCATCCGGGAGAAACATGAAGACTGGAGGCAGCAGGGGAGGTGGAGGGTTGAACGCTTTCCTGAAACAAAAAACTGACACCAAAAGAAACCTATTTAAAGCAGAGCTGTAGTGCTGTGATTGGTCCTTGAATTCCGTGGTCATGACTGATTGGTTTAAGTGAAAGTATGGCTTCTAAACAGCTGATTTGATTTACGGAGAAAGAGTACTGATTGGGTTAACGACGTCTTCCTGAAAGAATTTGCGCTGAGCTTCATACCTTAACTGACCACTACTCTGAATTGAAACTGCCATACCATTCAAGGTGTTAGGCAAATAATTTGCACAAATGAGCAGTTGTACTCTTTGCCAATTACAACCACTAATCTACAATGCTAGATTGTGATGCGTACATATCTGTCTCTACCTCTCTCTTGTATGGGCTAAAATATAAATGACCTAAATAACATATTTACTCCCACCGCTCGCTTTTCAGGCACAGTGTACAACACTTCGTTTGTGGAAATAATTAGCCTATCTCCTTGAATGGTTTCATTTAAGAGCAGTAGTTTGTAAATGTATATTTTTAGACTATCATTTAGTTGGTCCGCTATTATCTGCCACGCTTTTTCTCACTGCTTTTGTTTTCTTTCCTACAGAGGCAGAGTTTCCTTCTTTTAGGGCTGGGCGGTAGGGAGAAAATCAGATATAACGATATTGTTGACCAAATACTTCGATATCGATATTGCGGCAATATTCTAGGGTTGACAATTGGTGCTTTAACAAAATATCTTCACACTTAGATTTTAGATAAATAATCATCAGTAATGTGGACATAATGTCCAAGTGGGGAAAAGGCAAATAATAGAACCGCTAGAACAGTCTGGTAAGTTCAGAAAAGTACATCACTTTACTGTAATGCAGCCTTTAAAACCAGGAAAAGACAACACTTCTGTCATATCACGATATTACGATATCCAAAATCTAAGACGATATCTAGTCTCATATCACAATATCGATATAATATTGATATATTGCCCAGCCCTACCTTCTTTACATATTATATGCTTTGCCTCCTTGTAGGCCTATATATGGACATATAAAAGAAAGCCACTGAAGAAATTGGACTCTGAAAACTAGAAAATATAAAGATAATTAAGTGATAAATTTAATGCACACTTTAAACACAACTGTAACACAGTGTATTCATCAGTTATTCCCCCCCCCCAGCAAAATATAAAGTCAAAAACCATTGAGGCATCCTCTCCCTGTTTCATGAATGTACATTATGTACAGTAGCCTACAACACTATATAGTTACTGGTCCAGTGAACTAAGACCGTAATAAGGGAGGATTGTACAATTATAAAAACCTATAGTAATTGTTCAATCCTCCCAAATTATAGTCCCAGTTCACTGGAGAGAACACAAATTGTGTGCTAAGAATGCCAAATACAGTGCACATGGAAGAGGAGCATACATGGTCCTTTGTTAAAAAATACTAAAAGAAATAAATAATCTAAAATAATTAAAGGTGTATTGGTCTCTGACCAGTCTGCCATTGTTAGAACCACTAACACACAATTATCCTTCATCAGTGACTTCATTTAAAAACACATTTGCAACTTTATCAGCCTTTTCTAATTGTCTCAACAACTGCCATAATATATTCATCAAACTTCAAACTACAAGCAGTTTTCATCCAGCAATTAACATATATATATATATATACATATATAATAAATAATGGTCACAACTTTAAATAATAACAGTGCTTTTCTGAACAGCAACATGCACCTGTTGTATTTTAATGCAGGCTAATAAAAATAAGGTAAAACCACTGCTGAGTGAACAGAAAATCCTGGCTGTTAGCCTGGTCAGGTGCAGGCTAGTCTATGTCCTTGACGTTTCACTTCCGGGATTGCTCTGTTGCCGCCGGAAAATCCGCTGGATTCCACTCATTTTGGCCAGATATCCGTTGCCTTGGGCTTCATTTGTGTTGGAATTTTAAACTCTGGTGGATTTCTGAGGACTCTGGTTAACTGCTCCTCAGATCTCTGGAGGGTAAATCCAGATAGTCCAGCTAGCTAGACTATCTGTCCAATCTGAGTTTTCTGTTGCACGACTAGAACAAATGTACACATGTTCCACCAAAACAAGTTCCTTCCGAGCCTATTTTGCAGCGGCACCGCAGCTTTTCTCCAGTGCTTAGCACCGCCAAAGACGATTGTGATTGGTTTAAATAAACCAGAGCATGTTTTCCTCCCATCCCCGAATGCTGTGTGGAGTAGCCAGACCCTCCTCCACCGCGCTTTGGAGGAGGGTCTGGCAAAGCGAGACTAGGAGCAGGCTAGCTGCACAGAATAAATCTCTATGGTAACTTAGGTGCCTCTGCTTTTGTGCAGCCAAGTCAAGGTTAAATTCATCCAGGATAACTGGAATATCCCGGCTTAATCCCTTATCCTGGTTTTGTGCAATATCCGCCGGGTACAGTTGCAATTGTCAATAATTCATCAAAACATAACAAATTTGTTATCCTGTACTCCCTTTGCCCGGACACCTTTAAACACAAAAAAGCTGGAATTAATGAAGAAATGTAAAAGTGGTCATAGATTAGATGTACTCAAGAGGAATATGTGAAGAGTACGTGGTGTGTCACTTGTCACAGGAAGTGCTTTGAGTCAAGTTTGAGTCATTCTCTCATTAAGCGTGGCATGCTGGTGTATCTACTCAAGTTTATTAATTGTGACATAAAAACCCTAAAATAAAACTGTTACATCATGAGCCATAATTTACTAACTGTAATTTTTAAAGAGTTTTACTAATTGCAGACGAGTTAGTGCAGACTAATCGGTCACCACCACAACCTTCTTCATTTGTGACAATGTGGTGCATGTTGTAGCCTATTGTAAGACAGAGGCATTGTGTGCGTGTCTGCAAGCATGCGTGTTTATGTTGGCAAGAGTAGTGTGTGGCCAGTGTGTGGTGGTGACTCTACGCTGCCCTTCCCTGCAGTCTTCTTCTCCCTCCTGCCACCATGGAGCAGCCTGCCTTTTAATTACCTGAACCACAAGAGCGAGCGAGTGTGCATGCGTGCGTGTGTGTGTGTGTGTGTGTGTGTGTGTGTGTGTGTGTGTGTGTGTGTGCGTGGGGCAGAGAGCGTGAAGCGTGACATTCCAGTGTGCCTCATAAACTGTAAACTGATAGTGTCTCTGAATGCAGACCAAACAGGAGAAAAGAGAAGGGAAGGTGCGATTTAGGGTGGTGAAATTGGAGAGGAGGTGGGTCTATGTGTGTGTGCGGTAAATCCGAGCAAAGCGTGGCACCCAGTGTGCAGCAGATTGCCTCAGGTCACACCACTGCCTCTGCAAATTAATACCATTGATTTTCCTTTGCCTGGCGTCCAACACACACATGCACAGAAACACACCCCAGCTGGTGAGAAGGTAGGCAGATGATAGTGGAAATCTTGATCAAACTGCTGGAGGAGATGGAGACACAGACAGACAGACAGACAGACAGATAGACACCCACCCCCACTCACCCCCACCCCCACACACACACACACACACACACACACACACACACACATACACAGGATGATGGGATACAAATGAAAGGAAGGAAAAAGAAACTCCATTATGATACCTGCCACAAAGGGACTGGCAAAGGTACAGAAGCCCACCCAAGCCAGTCAAAGTATTGGAGGTCTGCCAGGTAAATGAAGCCAGAAGCAGAGGGAGTGTCAAAGTGTTGTGTGAATGATGAGAAATATCCAAACAGATAACAAAAGGCATATTAATACTGAGCCAGAAAGCTGAGAGGACTAGCAGGGAGCATCTGACACTGTGTGACATACAAATTAAACAGAGAGAGATCCGGTCTGAGATGAAAAGAGAAAGAGATTGAGAGCACAAAGACTGTTCCCCGCCCTCTCCTTCGTTCTCAGTGAGCTTCCTGATGAATGCGGCCTATTGCAGTAACTAGAGGGCAGCAGGAAATTATCATTAATAATCCCTGGCCAACTCTTAACCATATGTCCTCCTCTACTGCATCACCAAGCTCATCTATCACTGTGCGAGTGTGTGAGAGAGACCACTTTTTGGCCTCTTCTTAAGATCAATTCACAACATCGAACACAAATGAGTCAGCAGAGTGTTTAAGAGAGGAGAACCAATCTATCAAAATTGTATGTTTCCTCAACACACAACAGGAAGTCACCTCTTTTAGTTAAACATCATGCAGGTTTCTGTGGATCTTGTCGATCTTTTTTTCTGGACTTGATCAAACTTGTGTACCTATAAAAGAACTCAGCCATACATTTGACTAAGGGTGCTCCAACTGATCGGTCACCGATCGGTATCGGCCGATAATGGCTTTAAATAGTTTGATCGGTGGTCTCCATAAATGCCGATCAGATGACGCAATACCATGGTGTATTAAGAGCGCACTACTCGTGAAAACTTTTTCTACATGGAGCTAAAATGGCGGCCTCTCTACATTCAGCGGTCTGGCAGTTCTACAAGATGTCTGAACGGCGGCAGAACAGCGATTGGCCCGCGGAACGAAGGCGGTAGGAAGGCGGCTACCACTTTTAAAAAGCGGCTGCCACCGGTGGTGCGCCGGCAAACGTGTTTGCGATTACGCCATTCTGACGCTTCTTCTGCCTCTGGAGCACCGCTGGTGGTTCGCCGACTCATTGGAAAAGACAATACATGGCGATTTGCAACGCGTGTGCCAAGGAAATACCACGAGCCGGAAAACTCCAAAGACATTTTAACACCACCAACCTCATCAGACATTTGAAAGTTAGTCACAGAAAGGAGTATGAGGAGTTTTCAAAGTTAGCTAACGCTAAGGCAGAGCGGAGTGTGTGTGTGTGTGTGTATGTGTATGTGTATGTGTATGTGTGTGTGTGTGTGTGTGTGTGTGTGTGTGTGTGTGTGTGTGTGTGCTGAAGAAATATCTGCAGTGATTGAAAGGACATTTTTTAGATTTTGAGCTAGGACAAAAAGCCAAACAATTACTGATACATTCTCTAAACATGTGTGACTGTTACGTAATGGCGTAATTTTCAGTTCATAAAAGCGATCGGTGATCGCCCCCAAAAATCCTGATCAGAGCACCCTTACATTTGACATTTGTATATGTGTATTCTGTGAGCTGTGATCTCTCTGGACTTCCCATGAAAGAAGGTAAAATGAAGAGAGTAAAAACAGAGCAATAATCAGGATAAAAAACATATGGCATCAGTGTTTCCCACAGGTTACAAATGTATTTGGTGCTGGGTGGTGCTGGGTGGGGCAGGAGGCGACGGTGCGGCGCGTGATGGCTGTGGTCAGTAATAAACTATTCAAACAAAGGTTTATGAACTATTTATTGAAATCAATGACTACATAACTTTAACATAATTTTGAAAGAAATTACAATTTACATATTAAACAAATCAGACTAAAAGATGCTACAGATAACGTGTAGCCATGATGTGCTTTGTCAATTAAATCTGGTTGGTTTGTCAAACGTTATGGTTCAGCACATGAAATACCTGATTACCCACAGCCCAAAAGCTATATGTATTAACAACTTAATCTTAATACTATACTATGATCCATACAGAAAGTTAGGCCTACATGTTATTATAAATCTCAACACTGTCTCCTAGCCCCTGTTAAATCACAGAAGACAGAAGAAGTTAATTCTTTTTCATTTTGTTTGTTAGATCATTTTTAGTTTTTTGAAACGTTTAAATCTGTGTTTTGGGGATCCTAAAGACCCTGTTTTGTACTATACATGTCTGTGTTGCACTCATTAAGATCTCATCTGAACAGGTTTCTGAACAACTGAGTTGTGGTTCAAAACTTTTACAGCCAACTTAAAATCTTGGTTTTCACTCAGGCTTGAGTCTATACAGTTAATGGATCCAGGCACGGAGAACGGGAACTGAAGGCTCAGTTAGCAATGATTTGCTCCCGGTTAGCGGTTAGCTCCGGTTAGCTCCATTATAAAATATATGGAGTGGAGGAGACTACCGTGGACAGGGGTAACAAACACAGCGGTGTGGCCGCGGTATTTCTACGGTTTATTAGTACAGTTAATCCCACGGCAAGACCACCAGCTACTACTAATGATAGCCTCTGAGCCTGGAGTGAAGCATTGACGCTGTCATGCATGCGGTGCAAGACTTCACGAGGGGAGGAGCTGGAGGCCACTGGTCTGCGTGCGCTGTAAAAAAATAAAAATAAAAATACATTGTTGTTTGGAAAACGTAATTCGGATTGCATCTGCCTGGGAGGGTCTCAATCTCCCTGGACATTGCACCAGAGTAGAACCTATGTATGGGAAACACTGCTGCATTCAATACTAAGTTGGACTGTGGGTTAGACAAAACAAACTATCAGAAGATGTTATTTTTAGCTCTGGATAAATTGTGATGTGCATTTTTCATAACTATCAAAAATGTTGTAGGCCAAACTGATTATGACCGCAATCAAAATTCCGACAGATTCTGGAGACTCTATGTAATCTCTATGTACTTCAATATTTATTTCTTGTACAGTACTAGTTAGTTTTTATTTTATGTGTAAATGTGTATGTGTATATATATATATGTGTATATATATATAGATATATATATATAGATATATATATATATATATATATATATATATATATATATATATATACTTCTTTGAATTTAGTTTGAAGACAATGCAGCGTCTGTTCGTTTTGGGTGGGATTTTTCTGTCTGTATGTTTTTTGTGTGTATATATATGTTTACAGTATATATATATATATATATATATATATATATATATATATATATATATATATATATATATATATATATATATATATAACTTTTTCTGTTGGTGTGTCTGTTAAACTCAAATTAATAAAACATATTAAGACAATACAATTATAGGCACTATAACTAATTAAAGTGACACCCTGCCCAAAAGCTTCTTCACGGTTTCCAATAGTGCAGAGTTTCCATGGCCCAAAAAGTGATACTCAGTGAGAAATATAGTTATGGCCTATCCCATGTTTTGCTAATGCAGGCTTGGAGGCACAGAGTCAGATGAAGATTCTGTCTCCTGTGCTGTCAGATGGTAAAATGGCTGCTCTGCAGAGGCCATATTTTTGTGTGTAAACCACTGGTCCACTACCACACAGCTCCTTGCCTGCTAGCCTTGTGCGAACCATTTTATAGAGGCGGAGTAAACACACACTCTCAGCAGAGTTTATCAACCGGTCTCTCATCACTGTGCAAGGTCACCCATTCTCAGAGACAGTGCAGAGTGTGTATGTGTGTGTTTTACAGCAGTCCCAGTTCTCGGAAACCTTGGAAACGGAGTGGAACAGAGCATTGGAGCTGTAACAATAAGGCGGCCTGTTGAGCATGGAAAGCTCAGTTGCTGCAGTCGGCCTGTCTTAGTATACACAAACGCTCAAATACACACACACACACACACACACACACACACACACACACACACACACACACACACACACACACACACACACACACACACACACACACACACACACAACTGCCATCTCTAATGATGATTTATACCCAGTCTGAGGGCAGGCATGCATAACTGTAGCAGTCTCTTTCTCAAGCATGCACGCACGCGCACACACACACACACACACACACACACACACACACACACACACACACACACACACACACACACACACCTAAATATGCAGGGATACTGTATCTCCCTCTCTAGCGCTCTCTCTCTCATACACCTCTAAAGAGGTAAAAATGACAAGATAGATATGTTGTAACAGCAGTGAGCACCAGGGAAAGAGCAACAGTAAAAATGCATATTGGAAGATGGAATATATGAGAGCTGAGAAAAAAGCATAGAGAGAGAGAGAGAGAGAGAGAGAGAGAGAGAGAGAGCGCTCTCTCCCTGTTGACTATCACAGCCTAAGCTCATTTACCATGTACTATCTGTGATACTGCTGAAGCTGTCCAATCTCTTTCTAGATATTTCCTTGGAGAAAAACTGTTCATTTTGCTCTCCTTTTAACGCAGAATACACTAAGCTCCTGGTCTTATTGAAAACACATTTCTCACATGGCTCCTCTCTCTGCAGTGTGTGTATAAAAAGGGAACGTGTGTTTGTGAGCCCAGAAACGCTGCTTTGCAGAAGACATCTCATTAAAAGGCATTAAACGTACAATATGTAACTTTGTGCCGCTAGGGGTCTCTCAACCAAAACAATGGATTGTAAACACAGACTTTTGATGACGTTGGTAAGTTGCGTGGAATTATGGGAGTTGTACTTTTTAAACACCTTCGCTGATTAGAATGCATCTGTTCACGTACAAGTTTACCCATTCAAAAGTATTCACTTTACGTTTATTCATGTCATTCTAATAACATAGCTGCATTTCCCCCAACATAATTACGTTTTTCTTGATTCGATCTGTATTGGTAGCTGACCAGTTAGCTAGCTAGTGAGCCAGAAAGCTAATGTTAGCCACCAGCTAAAACCACAGTGACTATCACAATATATTTCAAATGTCATTGTCACTGTATGGTTGGATGGTTTCAACACCGGGGCGGACGGGGTTTGTTGTAACGCTAGCTAGCTACTCAACAAGGCTGAGAGACAGGTGTGGGTGGGGATTGCCGGGGGAATCTCCCGGGACGGCGAGCCGAGGACGGCCGATGTGCAGCAGCTGCATGTTCTAGAACATCTCCAAGCTGCCCGAAACGATCTCCCCCTTCACTTTTCTTTAATCTTAACTATTCGTTTTAGTGCTTGTCGGGTTAATTTAGCTAACTGTAAAGACAGCTAAACGCGAAGGGTGAGAAATTCGGCAGGGAGGAGATTTTCGGCACGAACACCGGTAGTTAGCGCTAACGGAGACTAGCTAGCTAGCATTAGCTATGGATGGCTGGTGTTGCGACTCGGATCTGGGTCTGGGTCTAATATGGTCCGTTTCCCGACTCTTCATTAAACTGCCGTTAGTGTCGTAAGCACCCGGCACCGGAGTTAAGTGCTGTATAGTACTTATACTGTATGGATTGCTGTAATGGTGGCTGTCTGTTGGCTGGCTATGGGCTAACGGTAACTGGCTATTGCTACATGTCCCGGCTGTTGTCAGCTGTTATCCCAGGCAGACAGACTGGGTGCTAGCTGGCTAAATTAGCATTAGATTAGTCGTCTTATCTATACAGCTAATGTTAACATTACTGGTAAACTCATTCGTGGGTTAGCCCAGCGCTGCTTTTATCCGTGGTGAAAACAATCATGCTACTAATAACTTTATGAGCGTGTTGAACGATGTGGTAACCGTATGTTATCCACCAAGCATTAGCTAGCTAGCATTAAGTTAGCTACTTGTCAACCAACACATTGTAGTAACGTTAAACTGGATCAATATTGATATGTTTCAATAAATAAGATCTCTGCTGTACTGTGTTGCAAAGTGGCATGTTATTAATCACAAAATGATGCTGTGTGGCAGAAAAAGCAGTATTATGGTTAGGAGTATTTTTTTCTGTGACATTGTATGATTTACAATTACGCTCAAACGTATCATCTGGGTGCCGTGTTTTGAAGGAAGTTACGAGTAACTAGAGGGTGAAAGGTTATATGACGCCACTGACAGGCGACTAGGAAGGAAAGGAAACGTGCCGTGTCTGAAAATAAAATAACAGATTTCTCTGGGTTTGAAGTTTGGTGGAAACATTTGTGAGAGTAACTACACAACTCAAAAAAATATATAACATGGGTATGGTCGTTTTTAGACATTTTAATGCAGAAATGCAGTTACATATTGTACCTTTAAGGCTTAAAAATAATCAACTGTTGGGAGGATACACATGCACAAACTTGCATACACTGTATGAACATACAGCACAGGACACACAGAGACAAACACACATTAACTATGCACACAGGATTACTGCTGGTGAGATCTCGGTCAGAATAATTAGGGTCTCAGATGTTTGATTCATGTTGTTTGGTTGGTGTTATCAAAAGGACCAGGACAACTCCAACTTTCCCATTTCATCATCACCAATTAGTCAGTTGAGGTGAAGGGAGACATTTGTCTTGATCATAACTGAAGTCATGTCTTTGCAGCAATGCAAATTTAGATCATCAACAAGGCCATAACACTCCACTCACATCCGCCACTAACGAAAATACGCAAGGATGCAATTCCCTGTCTGTAGCTGTTTTGTTCTTTAGAACAACAAAAGGGTACAGTGTGTTATTTTCATCCAACAGGGGATTTTTGTTTGCGATCTACAAAGCTGTATTCTATTTTGCAGAATAAACATTGTTTATAAATACATTTCCAATTTTAATTGTAAGCATCTGACATTTTTAATTTTTGAAGTATTCTTTTCTAGGTGCTTCAGGGGCCAATGTGTCCTCAGTATTCATAGCATTTGTTAATTAGACTTCATCAATTGATTACAAGTTAAAATTAATTATGGGTAAGTCGGTGGCTTATCTGCCTTACAGTAGCTGTGAATACTGTCGTTTGTTCATGGAGTAGATGCTACAGATGTACATTTTAAAGTAAAAACTCAGTAGTAAAATTGTGTGTAGAACTGTATTAAGTGTAAGGACAGTGACATGGGATAATGAGAGTAAAGTGTTAGTATGGTAGAAAGTTGTATAATTTACAACTTTGTGGAGTATAGTTGTTGGCGAGATTTGGTCTGTGCAAATGTAAATGTGCAACAAAACCAACCGAGCTGCTGAGTGTACATGCCCCCAGTCCTGAGAAGAAGCTTAATCAGACAACATAAGTAAAAACTAGGGCTGTGTATTGGCAAGAATCTGGCGATACGATACGTATCACAATACATGTGTCACGATTCAATATATTGCAATATATTTCGATACTGTGCGTAAGGCAATATATTGGGATTTTAGGGAAGTATAATTTTAGAAAAACTAATATTTAAAAAAAAAAGACATGATGTTTATAAAAGTCAAAGAAGTTTACTTTAGGTAAACAATTCAGTACACAGAAAATCAAACTGCCAGTTTGGGATTGTAGTTCACAGGTTCTTAGAGCACATTTTGACATGGTAAAGTAGGCCAAAGTTCAGCCATAGCTACATTGTTAGCTTCTAGCAAAAAGTCAGGCACTGCTAGGCACTGCTAGGCAAGGACAGTAGTGGTGCATCTCAGCATAGCCATCTAGCAGTAGGGGGTTTAAACACTACATAAACATGAACCACTGTCTTACATGAATATGTTTGCACATAAACTAAAAAAAAATTAAATAAGAAAATCGATGCAGTATTGTTAAATAAAATATTGCGATACTCAAGTGTATGAAAAAACACCTACAATATGTGGGTGGACTATAGCAGCAACAGTGGTGGACAAACACCAACAATTAAGCACAAGTTATAGACAGTATTTGGCACGGTGGGTCATATCGCATGTCAAAACTAACTACGTTGCGTTGTACGTATCGGCTGGTTACTCCATGTGTACCAGACAATGTCATCTGTCCATTTTGCATTGACAAACCCCACTACCAATCTTGTGTATCAGTTCAAAACATTCCTATCAGACCGCCTGTTAGTTTGCGTGTCTCTGATTTTATCCAATTTAACCATAATATTAAACCGATCTTCTTGCAGCACTGGCTGAACCTGTAAAGTCAATACGGCAGGTGGGCACCGAAGCTTGAGTTATTCAACATGTTACAGAAGGAGCTGTAGCATGACATATGCTGAAGCCAAGCACACTGCATGACAACATACAGCACTGAGCGGTCACATGACATCACATCCCCATGATGATGATGACCCAATTTTTATTAAAAAATGTTCTAAATCTGTCTTGCTTGGAAAGAGCATGAGGTCTTTCTAATTAATGTCTATTAGAATTTCAGAGGTAGTAGTGACTCAATTGTGACTAAAGTAGACTCAAGTGATTCACTTTAGATGGGCTTTTGTACGGTCTCTGATGTTTCAAATAAAATATAAATCATTACCCTCTAACCGCTGTGCGTACAGATACAGATGGTGAACGTTGAATGTGTTCTTTCTTTCTAAGATTGGTTTGTCAGTAGGGAAATTCGAGAAAGGAAACTCACTGAAACCGCACCATCTGTATCTTTACACTTGGTGTCAAGAGGGTTATTTAATTGAGGCAATTAAGATAATTTGAAACTGGGTGAATTCATTTACACATCTCTGAATTTATTTTCCCGATGTTTTCTTTGTTTTAAAGCCCCAGTGTGTTAGAATTTCTCCCATCTAGCGGTGAAATTGTATATGACAACCAACTGAATTTCACTTTGTAGCCCCCCCCCCCCCCCCCCCCGCCATTCCGACTGCGTTATAACTCCTACGGTGGCCGAACCCAAAATTAGCGACAACCGTCCGTGAGTCCCTTCCAGTGTAATAATAGTTTGACGTTATTTTGGTACCATTTCATTGCTAACATCAGCTATCAGGTTCCCAAACATATGCAAGCTAATGTTAGTAAAGTATCAGTGCTATCGTTATTCTGTATATTGTACCAGATTAATAGTGTAAGGCGATGTTTACAGCGTAGGAGAGAAGCAACGGAGGTTTGTGTTTTTAATATATTTCTCTGAGCAGCATGAACAATGTCAGTGAAACTGAAATGATCTCTTAGTGTCTCCATCGTTTCCACGCAGCTGTTCTAGCTGTAGCTAGTCTGTGTTACAGATCCATGACGTGAGTTGTCTGCCAGGGAAATCACGGCACATATGATTACGTTTATGTTACAAGGTAGACAATCTTTTTTCATCATTGACGCGAGGAAAAGTATCCTAGACGTCGTTCTAGCGTTATGCACAACCATGCTATAGTTAGCCAAGCAAGTAGCAACTATAAAACGTTTACACAAATAGGCAGAATTACCTGTTGAGAAGAAAGCAGGCAACTTCGGCGTCCCTTTTAAAATCCTTGCTCCTCATCAGCTCTTTCCATCTTGGAAAAGCCACAACAATATTAACTTTGGTCGCGTTGCTTTGCCTGTCACGTTGTCATTTTAATTTCCTCTGCGACTCAGTTACATGTCCTTGATAATAGACGCAACGGGCTTTCAAATCTGCCGGCGGTGAGTCACAAGTAATCTTCTCCCCCTCCCTCCCTGGCATACGTCACAGTCAGTGCCACTGAGTGAAAAACGCGAAATGCGGAGCAGTATAGCCTGTATGTCCCTTACGGGCTACCGTATTTCAAGATGGCGCATGATTCTGGAGCGTCTACCCCAGTTCATGTAAGCGCAAATGTAAAATTTCAAGCCAATAGGAATACTTGAAATTGATGGTGGTGGTCAATATTCATAAAAAAGGACAAGTTTGTGAAGGGCAATACAGATTTTGATAATGAACAACTACAAATGTTACACACTGGGGCTTTAAGGTTTTTGGGAGGTTTCTGTAAAGCTTTTGGCTGATTGGGAAGTGTTGCTGAGGCCTATTAAGAAAATATGTAATACTGGGCTATAGAACTAAAATGGACTTGTCTTGACAATAGACTGTATATAAAGATGCTACATCCACTATTTTACAGTCTATGGCCAAACTAGAAGTCCAGTTCAATTTATCTTTTCACAGCGATGGTTTGTCATTTTAGGTAGTTCTGATCACGCTGATGTGTGTTCATTTTTCTGATCAGTTTGGTTTTAATTAGTTATTAGATGCTATAAAAACGGTGTGTAACGTCATGATTGACAGCTATGATTGACTCCCGATTGGTCAGCAGGTGTATGGGCAGGACTTTGATACAGCGGCTCCACCGCCCAATCTCTAATGCGCAGACTCTGGCTTTTTTTGTACAGTTGGAGGAAGTGGAGACATGTCCTCCATCTTTATATACAATCTATGGTCTTGACCCAGATTTAGCAGCAGCATTAACTACGGATAACAGAAATGCCAGTACCTTTTTGGTGTAGCAGGGATGTCAGCCTATCCTCTTTTCCCTAATCTGCTCATTCCCTGCCCATCCTATTCATTCCCATCTGTTCTCTCCTGTCATTAACTATCCTCCTCTCTTGATGTGCTCTTTGCAGAGCAGTAGTGTCCTTGCAACCCCCTCAATCATCCCCACACAGGGAGAGTTGGAGGCAGTCCAAGCCTAGTCCCTTGAGTCCTGGCTGGGTGACTTCCAACCCTGCTCCCTAGGCTTCACTCCAGGCCTGTGGGCCTGAGAGCTGGCAGCTCAGGGAGGCTATTGTCAGAGAGAGATTAACCACACATAGAAGCTATTGTAGAAAATACACACGTGCGCACACACATCTTGATGCATACAGAGCCACGTATTCCCTCAACATAACAGCTATTGTTTAACATCAATGAAGATGTAACCAGGCAGACTATAACACTACAGCCCTAAAGATTCTCCCACTAATATTGTACAAGGTGAGCAAATGTCATGTGTGTGCACACCAGTGGTATGTACACACTAAAGCTTGCTATGTGCCTGTAATTAATTCTGCTGAGGATATTGATTTTCTATTCATGGGTATCCACAAGTGAATACATAGGGCTGTATCTTTATCAACCACCAAGACTGACTGACTGACTCACTCACACACACACACACACACACACACACACACACACACACACACACACACACACACACACACACACACACACACACACACACACACACACACACACACACACACACACACACACACACACACACACACAATCTGACCAGGTGTAATCCTAAACCTATTATAGTTGAACTGCCGTATCAGGGCCAAGTCCATGTAACTGTGTTGTAAACACAGAACAAAAGCATAAGGGTTCAGAACAATATGTATGTTTCCATGCAAAAAATGCAAATAAGGGCCTCTGCAAGCAGTAACAGTGCAAATGCTTCTTACACACAAGACATTTGCACACAAACACACACACATTCACAATGCTAATCCCCCCAAATAAACCCAGCAGCCTGGGGACAGAGATGGGATGATGGCAGAAGAGATAAGAAAAAGAGGAAGAAAGCAGAGAAAAGGATGTGAGCTGCTGTGTCCCACATACATACAGCATAAACCCCCTCCCTCCTCCCCGATTATCACCCCCCACCCCCTTACGCCGCTCTCCCCTCTTCTCACCAATCTCTTACCCCCTCTGCCTTCCCTCCCCCCCACTACAGAATCCAAGCAGCCGCTCACAGGAGAGGTGGCACACTTTGAGGATAAATTTAGAAATGAGGTGCAATCCCAAGACCAGCACAGAAAAAAGAAAAGTAGAAACAACACACGTGTCAGATCACATGCACAGACACACAAACCATGTCTCAACACACTCTTGGCACATGAATTGCTGCATAAAAAGTATTAAAACAAACATACATGGAGGGCGATCTAAGGAAGGATATACTGTGAGAACAAAGGCATGGTGAGGAGGACCACAGTTGAGGAAAAGACATGTCTAGCCTTGTCAGTCGTCTCTGTTCAATGGCTGGGAGTTGTGGTGTGAATCTTAATACCAGAGCTGACTGGACCCCCTGACGAGAGGGAGAGAGAGTGTGTCAAAGAGGAGTGGAGGAGAGCGAGTGACTTTGGGCTGATGGGGAGATGGGTAGAAAGAGGAGGGAAGGAGTAGGGAAAGTGACTTTGAGGCAGAGAGGACACTTGGCTCCTTGAGTTCTAGGGTTTAAAACTCATCTCATACAGACGCTTACCCACAAACACACCCACAGACACACACAATTCAGCCTCAGTGTGCAACAGCTTCTCTGCTTCACTGCTCAACCCTGAACAACCGCTTTCCTCCCTTATAACACCCACGCTGCCCTCCATCTCTCCCCTCCATTTTCTTCTCCAATCTTATTATTACTATCTCACCTCTCTTCTCAACCGTTGCCCCTTCCCACTGCTCCTCTCCCATCCAATCCTGTGAAATCCATTCAACTATCCCACCATTCAACACCAGTGCATACATTTTACTAAGGGTGGCCAGCGGGAAATAAAAACTCCACTGCGGCAGGTTTAGTTGCATTTACTGCCTACTTTACTGAGCTACACAGGACTCTCAGTGACATGTTTCCTGGACCTCACTGCCACATTCATGCAGTAAGCTAGTATAGTGTTTGGGACTGATAAACCTATTTATTAATGAATTTAATTAATTATGGTTTGTCTTAAATTGCACTGTACATTTTTCATATGAAATGAGCACTGAGTATGTATTAACAGGCAAATTGCTCCCTTCATTAACATGACACATAACATGATGGATATTGTGATAGACTTAGGATATGTTTTTACAGCAGTCTACCATTTAAATAACTGCAGGAGCCATCAACCATAGAGTATGTGATAAATCAAAAGTGACATAGGGATGACCAAATGTTTCAAAGTTCTTGCTTTTAAAGAAACATCCATTTCACAGCATCTGCCAATCCTAGAACAAAGTCATGATGTAATAAACTCCAATCAAAAAACATCAATAAACCATTTTAAGATCATATATCATTCTTTTCTCCATTTACTCCTCCAGTAGTGTGGGGCAGGCAGTAACGCATTACTTAGAAAGGCATGACAGTAACAAGTAATACAGTATAAGGGATTACAATTTAACAATTTTTAAAAGTCAGTAATGACGTTAGTTATGAGTCAAAGCAATAACCTGTTACTTTGACATTATGGAGTTTAGCTTCTTTGCCGTCTTTCCACTAGTTTAAAGGTGCATTATGAGATTAGTATTAAATAGTATTAGACGAGACATATTACTCTGGCATGTTTTGAACAATTCGGGGAGACTGATCAGTCCCAATGCCTTTTCTGCCGATGGTCGCCCCGTCTGGCCTATGTGTAGAGGTCATAACTGTCACTAACCCCCACCCCCTCCCCCAACCATCTTGTCAGTGATTGGCTGGAACGTGGTTTGTTGTATTTTGGTGTGCAGCCTGTGCCTCTAGTGTTTGTTTGACGTTTACGACCCCTGTGTTGTCTCCAGAGACCGGGCTTTTTCACAGTGTGTTCAGGGGGCAGGCAGCTAGCGGATCAAGGAGAGATGCAAACGATTTGAAACAAAAATGAAATTGCGCTGAAACCATGCAGGAACTCATAGTGCACCTTTAATGGAGGGTTGATAAATATTGGCTCTGTGTTCAATGCAGAAACTGGTCCCAGAGGGTCAGCTCCAACAGCTGGCTACCAAAATAGGAGAAGTAAGTATTGTCTAATTTACATCAAGAATCACCTTGGATTTGTTCAGTTGGAGTGTGTGAACTCTGCGAGCTTCACAGTAAGAACAGGACTTGTGGACATCTGGAGACGCTGCTAGATGTTGATGGTCAGTAAATACATCTTATAGGTGGCTGCATGTTAAACCAAAATGTGTCACTTTCCATTTCCATTTAGTTTTAAATACAAAAGATGCAACATGTGGGCATGGAGTTGTTTAAATGCACCTGAACTAATGTAACTAATTAATTTAGCTGTGAAGTCAGTTGTAAACTAATTAAAATAATTATGTAATTAATGATATATCAAATTTAATTTTTTTTTTTCCAATTGCTAACACACTAAAATGACATGCATAGCACAATTATTTAAACTGACACAGAGAGCAAAACCTCTTCTCAAGTCTCCAAAAGTCTAAACACATTTTCTGCTTTACACACATTTTGCAATTCAAAATGGCACTTTTTAAATGCACTGAACACAGTTCACACAGTGACACAACAATCTGACATAAAGTCAAATGTTTGCCATTTCAAAACACTGCCATTCAAAATGACACTGCATGAGCTAATTGGCCAATATATGTGCCACTTGGCCAAACACCTCAATGGTTAAATGTTACCACTTCGATCAGGAAGTAAGCGCTATGATGCCTCTTTTTTTCTATATATTTTTTCTGCACATTGTTTCTGCAATTTTCTTTAGCAGTTTACTGTTTTTTGTGGCCATATTTTTGTTCAGTCCAATGTAAATGCATCTGCTGTGCATATGTTGCACTGACTTGTTTGATGAAAAATAAAAAATAAAAATGTTTCAACAGCATGTGTGTGTATCTGCAAATATGTCTGTGCATGTGAACAATGTGAAGAATTTTCTACAATTTGAACTATTTTAGTACGTTTTATGGCAAAACATACTAAAGATGAGAGTGCTTTTCCTTATGCCCAACGGTGTGTAGTTGGTTAGACAAAAATCTGGTAATATGAATGAAGTGTGTGCCATTTGGTGCAAAAGATTGATTCTGATAATGCTATATGTAGTTTTGGTTGCAGTGCTTCATTTTGCAGGATTTATGAGATATTTGGGGTTTGCAGTTTGGGTGTGTGGTTTTGTGAATTGTGTTGAGTACTTTGATAAAACTAGCCTAGTTTGCAAAATTCTGTTTTAGCAATTGGAAAAAAACTAAGTAATTTGCTCAACACAAGTAACTGGAAACAATGGAAAAACACACTCTGTATTCACTCTCAATCTGTAGCAATCACTTGAAATGTTTCAATCACTTCAGTTAAAAAATGCACTTGTGGCCCAAACCGTGACTGAACAAAGCATTATGTCTCACTCCAGGGACGGACTGGGACTAAAAAACGGCCCTGGACTTTGACTAGGCCCGGCCCAAAGCAATCGGCGCGCGGAAACTCGACAACAACAGCAATAACGCCTGCCGCCTGGCATGAGTGTCACAAGAGTCACAAGTCACAGAGTGTCACAAGAGTCACAAGTCACAGACTTTAAGTCTGACCTCTGACCTCTGAGTTGATTTACCCTGAGATGGGAAACTCAGAGTTTTCGGTTTCACAACGGCTGATTCGAGTTGGTTCAATCAACTCGGAGTAGGTTGACTCAGGGTTACGCGCGTGCACCAAAGACAGCATGAATGGAGCCATGATACTACGATTCACCATGGCAACAGCCACAAACAAACGGGTCGGCGGAAATACTCATGCGCACATACAGCGAGTTTGAACATGTATTTAGTTAAAAAAGCAACACAGCGGCTGAGAGAGAATTTGCGTTGGAGAAAATTGCTGCTGGAGTAAATGCGTATATTCCAATATGATGTATATCATATTTAATCATAAGTATAGCCTAATATTACTGAAAATCTATTTCATTTAGGTACAACACTGCGGGCGAAAACGTCCTAGGCTACTAATCTCATTCTGAGGCTGCAGCACCATCATTAACAGAATTATAATTCATAATCTTTTATTGCAAAGGGTTTATACATCATTCACCTGCAATACTGTGGAACTCCTTTTTAATGTCTCTGACTGGTCTGTGTCCAGGGAACACTACACATGTTTAAACTCTTTACTTTCACTGACCCGCTGGAGTGGGTGTCTTTCTCTGCTCTTGGTCTAAGCTCAACTTGAATAAACAAATGATGGAATGAATTAAATAAAACATATAGATACATAGACAGCATGGAATAGATTGTGTAATATGCAATACAATCTATTATACAATCTATTCCATGCTGTCTTAAAATGAATTTATTACTTAATAATCTTAATTATTTTTGCAGTAATTAATCTTACTGCACAAATAATAACACATCTAAATGAAAATGCACCATTACAAATGTAACTTCTGTGTTCAAAATCTTCAAAGTTTTAAGCATTAACTGTAACGTTACCAACATTTTTAAAAGTAAAAGCACAACATATTTCTTAATATTAGCTACTGCATGTCGCATTTTACAGCTAAAATGTTGTTTAGCTGTTTTAACTACTGTAATCATTACAAATGTAGCAACCTGAATATCACTTCCTATCATCATCCCTAGCAAGTAGCTCTCTTTCTCCTCATGTTCCATACTTACTTGCCCTGTATCTGCCTGTGAGACCAGCTCATCTTTCTGTCCCTCATCATCACTGGTGGCATGTTGCTGCGTAGCTGTCTGGCTCACTTCTTCACTGCTGGCTGTGCTGCTAAATATTTCAGTTAGTTTGCGACATTTAGCGGCTTCAGTATCTAAATTCCGCATTTTTTTTTCTCTCGCCTTCTCAGCCCCACCCTTTTCTTTCCGTTTTTTACCCGCGGCCGCGTTATGCATATTGTTTGTTTCTATGCTTCTATCTAACGTCCTTGCTGTTGGTTTCTTCCTCCTCTTCTTCTTCTCCTTACTTGGCGGCCACGGCCAGTTGGCATCCAACTTAAAGGTGCATTGCTGCCACCTACAGTACTGGAGTGTGAAACAGATTAGTGGGGGAAAAAACAGGTAATGACTGCGTGTGTGGCGGGTGGTGGGCCGGCCCGCCGGCCGTCCTGGAGTACCGGCCGTTCTGTGATTCTCCAGATCACACAGATGGCCAGTCCGCCCCTGTCTCACTCACATGAAGAGTGACGGCCATACAGCGTTCGACTGGCTGCATGAACGTAGCCATCCTTTCAGCACCGCATACAAAGAGAACACAGATCAACATCATGCGTCTCAATGTTTTTCAAACACAGTAGTGTGAGCTTCAGCATCATGGAAGCCAGATACAAACCATTAAACATTAAAACAAATTGTCAAAGTACTCGCTGGGATGTGGGTGGCTATTAGGCAGCGTTAAATATTGTGTGTGTGTGTGTGTGTGTGTGTGTGTGTGTGTGTGTGTGTGTGTGTGTGTGTGTGTGTGTGTGTGTGTGTGTGTGTGTGTGTGTGTGTGTGTGTGTGTGTGTGCGTGTGTGTGTGTGTGTGTTTTCATTTGTCACACAGCAACTCTGACAAACAATTTATGTAATGCAGTTTGGATTCAGAGTCTGCCTTGTCATGGTAATGTGTTTGAAAAGCTGGATGTCAAAAGCAATTAGAGAGAGAGACTGAGCCCCGTAGCTTCAAACACAAACCACTACACACAGCGAACAGGACATTACTGGTATTGGTAAAAAAAAAAAAAGACATTTATCTGTGGAATTTAGTCACAGTGCAGCAAATGTAATTTGATGCTACAGTATGTTCATGTGTTTCAATGCAGAAGGGTTGGTGGGCTACAAAGTATACAAACACAGAGCTACCCAACCAAATATATATATACTCGCATATGTTTGGTTTTGTCTGAGCTGTGATAAAGCATATCAAAGAAAATAAATGAACAAAATAAGTAAGAGACAAACAATGTTGACAGTATATAAATAAAAAGAGAGCAAGACTGAAGAAAACATGAATACATTCACTTAAAAAAATCTTTAAGTCTGACTGAGTGAGACAAATAGTACAAGAGGGAAAAATGCAGAGAAATGGGGAAGAGGGGAAGAGGGATTACTTACACTTGGCTTTTGACAGACTTGCTGTAGGAATAAACACTATTGGGAGTGGTAGAGATCAATAGTCTCACTGCTACAAACACAAGCACACAGAGAGCCTGGTTCCGATCAATACTTCTGGTGCAACAGCATTCCAGTAAACATCATTAATGAACACACATTTGTATCCAGCAAATATCTCACCCAACAAATTATTACATACAGTAAGGTCTCACGCACAGTAAGTGTGCAACAATCATGTAACAAACCGCCTCAACAACCCGACAATAGGGCTACAGATGTGCTTGTTCACATACACCAACACCCAGAGCCTGGAGAGGTGCACATAGACAGGTTGGCGGGCTCATGGTCACACTGAATGACTAACACACACACAAATAAACGCACACATGCATGGACATGTGAGTAATTGCACATACACATATGGACACTTACAAACCCAGGCTGAGGGCCTAAAATAAATCAAAGACAATCAGTATATAAATGTGCACAACCACACACTCACCAAGCACAGTAAGGACACACTTGCACAGACACACACACACACACACACACACACACACACAAGTGGAGGCCCAGCAGAAAGAGAAATATTGAAGCATCATGCTGGGAGGGAGGTGTATGCTTGGGAGATCTGCTGAGTGGGAGGGTGAGTAAAGCATAAACCCAGTTACCCAGTATCCAGGAAAACACATTTTACAGAGCAGATGGGAAAGGGAACCTGACCAACGCCACATCTCCGTGTCGCACCCTACTGAATCACTTCACCTTAAAAGAGAAAAGCATCTCAGTGCCAATTTGAAGTGCAAGGTTACTCATCTACGCAAAAAATAGCCATCATCTATGTAGCAGCTAATCTAAAACAAATGAAGTCCATCCTTTTTCAACCCAGCTGCAACTCCATGTTTGCCCTAGCACAGGGGAAATTGAATCTTGGGGCTTTAATAAGATATCCATTGAGTAAGATATTGTATCTCCACCTAAATGAGACACATAAGTAAAACCAGATCAGAAATTTGATTAATCTCTTGAGCTTTACTATCAATTAAAATTCAATTTCTCCACACATAAGCTTATTTTCTATTTGGAGTTCTCACCCACACACCTTTAATCGCCTAAACAGACACGCACAGATCTATGTGGGTGTAGCAGTAGGTCTGGGTGCTTGTTTATCATGTATATGGAGGTGTGGGCCTGTATCTGTGTTTTATGTGCCCTATAACCTGATAGTATTTGGACAGCAGTCCATTTTTCCTAAAAATGATGCAGTCTTTGGCTCCTCTGATTCCATTAAGTGAGCGATTTGAATATTAATTGGCGTTTTAGCTGGCAAGCTGTCAAGGAGAGACTAATGTATTCTGCTAATGATACAGAGTTTGCTGCTTTCACAGAGTGACTGTGAAGGTGGAGCATCAGGGATAATTAAATGTTTGTTGGCTGGTGTTCAAATTCACTCACCTAAAACACTTTCTCTGACACACACACATGCACGCACCAGTTTCACTACACAGTGCAAAGACTGGTGCCCACACATGCCACAAACAACAATTTGGTGGCAGTCAGAGTACAGCAGCTGCGATGGTTCTCACTAGTGCTGCAACAATGAATCGATAAAATCGATAAAATTTCATTATTAAAAGAGTTGGCAACGAATTTCATTATCGATTCGTTGTGTCGCGCAACTATTACGCCACTCAATAAGTCACGGAGATGTTTGAGTATAAAATAATTATTTGCGAGCGGAGCGAGAAAAAAAATAAAGAATAGCATAGTGGAGGTACACTGTTAAAAAAATCCGTAAATTTAGGGATCCCTTTACCGTGGATTTGCTACGGATTCGCTCCGTTTTGCGAAATACGGAAAGTTTGCTGTTGTGCAAGGCAGTATGGGTAGAATTTTCTCCCCCAGCCAGAATTTTCCGACGCCATTACACTCAGTGCGGTCAGTGCCAGCCTGAAGTTCTGCGAGTCACATGGAAAGTTGGAAACAGGTTGGTTGTGTGTAATGAGAATAGGAATGGAGTACCAGCTCTCAAACAAAATATATTAAGTTAAACATGTTAAACACATGATAAGCACGTTTTCTGTTCATTTACATCTGCATGGCGGGCGTTCTGTTCTGGCACCCCTCGTTAGACAGTCGCCTTTCCCCCATGAAATGTAGGACAAATTATTAGTTGGTTAATTTTGTCTCGAAGGTTTCTAGGTTTTTAGCAGCATTCCAACCGGAGCTATACAGGGTAGTGTGGTTCGCAGCTGAGCACGGGACCTTTGCTGCTAGCTGCGTTAGCATTGGCATGTCGGCTGCGCTTCCTAAGTACCAGGTACGTCAAAAGCCCATTTTTTGTTCCCCCTCGTACATTAAATTGGTCTCGATAGGCAGTTGGTAGTTGTGTGTGTTTCATGTCGACATCTGAATGTGTGCGTTTCGCGTAATTTTGAAGCGTGAGTGAACGTTTGCTGCTAGCTGCGCTAGCATTAGCCCGCCGCCTGCGCTTCATAAGTACGTCAAAAGCCATTTTTTTGTTCCTCCTCGTACATGAAATTTGGTCTCGATAGTCAGTTGGTAGCCGTGTGTGTTTCATGGTAACATTTGAATGTGTGCATTTTGCGTTATTTTGAAGCGTGGGTGGACGACGGCCCGTTTGCCCAGCTAAAGTTAGCCCATAAGTTTATTTTATTTTTATTTTTTTTTAGTTAGCCCATAAGTTGGGCGTGCGCGCGCGCGTGTGTGTGTAAATTAGCCACGTGTGTGTGTATTCTTATAGCTCGCTGTGTTACGTTACCATACAACTGAAAATGGCAATAATTAAAAGGGGTGATGATTAAGTAGAATCAGATTTCCCCTGTGCATTATAAGACTTTCCATTAGTGAAAAAAGCAGCTGGAACACAGAATTGAAAATATGAAGAGGCCACAAAGCTCACTGAGGAGGCGAGCAGGGGGTGAAAATTCAACAAAGAAAAGGCCCAGGAATTCAGATCTGTATGGATGTGTGGCGTGGGATCCAATCATTGAGGGGATTGTGTGTAGAGAAGACCTGCTGTCTAAACGAGATGACTTGAAACGTGCCTTTCAAACCCGGGATCTTCAGGTGGATCTGCAATCATCCATTATTTTCTTGTGTTGTAAGGACACGTGAAATTGTAGGACACATTGTGAAATTGTAGATCGTCTGACATCACTACGCCCATAGTCTATTGAAATTGATACCCTGTTTTATTATTTTAATTGGTTAGTTTGACTAACTGTTCGACTGTTTGACTAACTGCCTCATATCTTTAGGAGACATCTGTTCGAAAATTGATGACTGAAACATATCCCATTCAGCGTGAAATCCTCAACGATGCTGATACCCCTATTGGCGTTGTAAAGGACGAGTGGCCGTTCCTGTTTGAAGAGTCTCTCCGATGGTCTTTCCTCTATAGAGGAAAGACCATCGGAGAGACTCGTAACGTTGCTCTGAAACACACGGTGGAGGCAGAGAAATCAGTACGACCTAAGTCATCCAAGGTGTGGGAGCAATTCACACTAACTAAATCAAAAAAGTGTGTTAATTGCAAGATAAGCAAAAGCGACATGGCATGGCACGGGAGCACCACGGTGATGATTCAGCACCGTAAACATTTAGGAGTCCTTGATGAGGCGGAAGGGAGTTCAACAGCAGGGTAAAGTCACTACAGAATCCTACGTTTGTTCCGTTTTGAAGTGAGGAACGTAACGTCCCTCCAGTAGCTCTTCTGGTGCTGCTGTTTACTTGTCAGCGGTGTGTTAGCGTTAGCTCGTTAATAACTGTAGTAAAGCAGGGGTGGTAGCCTATAGTTTGCAAGGCTAAAGACATGTTTTATTCACTAGCCTTTTTTGACCCATTCATTTTTCAATCTGTTGTCATGTATTCGGTGCTTTGTCCCATATCAGTTATTGTTGACAAATATATTTGTGTGTGTTGTACTTTTTAATTTAATTTTAAAGTTCTTTTATAGCACTTGGTCATCTTAAGCTGTGTTTAAATGTGGTGTGTAAATGAACTTAACTTGCACTTACTACAATGATGGTAATAATTTAATGAATAAGTGAACTTTTGAGTTTTCGGTTGGTCGGTTGGAGTTGGTCACGCCTCTTGTGCAGAGAAAATACAGAGCAGACTCCCCAGACTAATGTTCAATCTTACAGAATGAATGAATGAATGAATGAGGAAATGAAAGCATGCTGTGTCAGAGGGAGGAGACTGAGAGAAACTCAAGGTTTCTTGAAGAAAACCTGCTCCCGACCAGGTTAGGTTCACAGGCTCAGTTACCATAGTAACTGACTCTGAGGTTAAAGGGATATTTCACCGCTGGAAAGCTGAATATATCTTTAAATTGGGTCACTTATGTAGCAGAAATGTGATTTTTTTTTTTTTTAAATTGGTGCCTTCTAGGCCGAGAAAAGCCAGAAAATGTGTTTTTGGCTCATATGGATGAAAGACACCAAATCCCAGAATGCACTTCGCTTCGCTGCTTTGAGTCTACTCCCAAGCCACGCCTACCACCTGACAGACAGACAGTGAGGCATTCAACTCAACTCAATGTGTTTTATTGTTATATAAAACCATATACACGAAACAACGTTTCATTGTGGCTCAAGTGGTGTTACACATTTAAAATATATAAAAACGACATTATATAAAAATGACATACGAAACAGGCTACATTTAGTGCACACACACATTATAGGCACCGTAAAGTTCAGCTAAGCATACCAGCATTAGGCTTGGTGGGCTGTAAACATCAAGGGGGCAGGCTTCTCTCCTCAGAGCGAAGCCGGCATTTTATGCTAACCCTATCCATCACCCCCCGTTAGCATTCCATTGACTGCCATTCATTTTGGCGTCACTTTGACAGCCAATAACTTTACATCTGAAGCGTTTAAAGACTTTATTTGTCCAACGTTTACGCAGTGACAGAGCATCTCTAGCTCGGATCGTCGGATGGCTAGCAGTCCTGGTAGCTGGACAGTCTGGTACGTTGTTGTTCAGCCATGTTTCCACGAAAACAAAAAACACAGTCTCTGAACTCGCGTTGGGAGCATCGTTGAAGTTGGATGTAGTCCAGTTTGTTGTTTAATGAACGCACACTTGCAAGCAGGATTGATGGGACAGGTGGCCGGCTAGCGTTAGCTTCCCACCTAGCCGACGAGGATGTCCCCTACCCGGCTTGGGGCATCGAGCGAGACCGCTGGTCTCCGTGCTGGTCTCCGTGCTGGTCTCCGTGCTGGTCTCCGTGCAGGCGAAGCTCACGTAGTGTGCCGATTATTCCATCTGTAATAACGTTTCCTGAATATTCTCCGATCTGTACAGATGTATCCCGGTGGTACACGTGCGGTAGTTTGAATGCACATAATTGTTGTAAAAGTTTGCTGCTGAGAAGATAGAGCAGAGCCCTGTTTAGCGAGGATTCAAGATGGCTGACATTTCGTTTTTTTCCGGCTGAGATCGGCTCGCTTCGGGTGATGGGCGGGTTGAAAACATGCGGAAGTAGGTCCTACTACTGGCTGTAGTCTTTTGCTCTGGCCAAAAAAATCTTCCGATGACGCAAAAATCGTCATTTTACGTCATCGGAAGATTTTTTCCAGACCCCCCAATGCAGAGATCTCCTGTCTCAGGGGGACATGAGGGAGGGACGCACGGTCATTCAGAAATACTACCGGGTTTCTACTGATACAAAGCTGAATGCTAAATCGGTGAAGTATCCCTTTAAGTTAGCTCTGTTTCTGAAACGGGCTGGAGTACTCCAATGGTACTGTAAACTGCACTGAATTCAGTTGAAGTGAAAGTCTTTGCAGGGATGCCGTGTCAACAACAGTTTATCCTTCTCAGAAACAACTGACAGCAAGACTTGTTATTACAGAGAAATACAACGATTGAGTGTCTTTTCCCATCCCCACATTTCCCACTCTATCTGTTCACTTCCTTTTATACTGTGGTCTCTGTCTATTTCTCTCTCTTTTTTTCCTCTCACTCTCCGGCTCCCAAATTTAATGTAATGCTATTAATCAAAACTCCAGAGGAATCACCGCCTGCCCAACACTTTCATGGGCCGGAATAAAAAAAATTAATGGAGTGAGAACAAAGAAAAAGTGCTGCTAGCTGCAACTTGCTTACAGAAAAAGGCAGCTTTGATGTTTTCTTGTTTAGCATCATCCAATGAGTGTTACACAATGTAATGGGTTCGAAGCAAAGGTTCATAACTCCGCCAGAAAACATGAGCAGTTCCACTGATGAAGAGCATATGATTAATGTGCATTCACTCTACATGGACTTGTGTAATGTAGCCACATTTCAAAATAAACAAATGTCTTACAAATTAGGCTCTTAATTATCGGTTTCTGTGCGACAGTATGAGATTTTTTAATATAATTTTTACAGTAATATCTCAACCTTGTGTGTATCACCAAATCTATAATTCACACATACTTCCACACTAGTGTGATGCTCTGCTAATTCATTATTTTAAAGTGCCCATATTATGAAACAAATCACTTTTTCTGGGATTTGGGGTGTTATTTTGTGTCTCTGGTGCTTCCACACGCATACAAACTTGGAAATCTATCCATGCTGTTTTGAGTGAGATACGGTTTCTGAATGTGTCCTGCCTGTCCTGAGCTGCTCAAAATCTGCACGGCTTTTTACGTCACTAGCCAAAACGACGGGCTAACCACAAGTTAGCATGCTAGCGCTAGCCCGCTAACTACCTCGTTCTCAATGGCAAAGCACTGCTACAACACACACAAGTTCACCATAATCTACAAAAGAAGTACTTACATGTGCGCCCTCCTTT
The DNA here is from genome assembly GCA_023631565.1 of Gymnocephalus cernua. Classification (NCBI taxonomy): domain Eukaryota; kingdom Metazoa; phylum Chordata; class Actinopteri; order Perciformes; family Percidae; genus Gymnocephalus; species Gymnocephalus cernua. Next base: position 6,855,137 of record CM042432.1, read on the forward strand.
AGAAGAAGTCTCCCGGCTAATCCTGCCTTGTAACTGACCAAAGTTGGAGAAACAACCTTTCTTTTACTGTCTATGGAGCTAACTGACATGATCTACGATCTGAGCTACTGAGCATGTGCAAGTGGAATCAAAGATAGTACAGAAGAAAAGATGATTCACTCTGTAGCTAAAACAGAGACCTGAACACAAGGTGAAAAGAGGAGCTGCAGCAGTAAGAGAGAGCTGTGCAGTACAACAAAAATATGGTGTTTTTTGAAAATTAAACCATGTAAACCTATTCTGGTACAACCTTAAAATACAATTATGATCCTGAAAATGAGCATAATATGGGATATTTAATGTTAAACACTCACAGTATAGAGGGAAGGAGTTAGATAGAAAACATTTTAACAACATTTTACACTCAGATAAATGCGCGATCGGTGTTTTTCTTTTTTTCTTTCCCTGTGCAGAAGAGGAAACATAAGGTGAAACGTTGGTAAGTAAAAATAACTCCACAACCATCTCTAAATAGTCATAAAGGTGGCAGGTTTACACATTGCCACTCTGGACCTTGTGGACTTCTCTACTTGCAGAAACTGACACAGCAGTTTAAAAAGGTATGAGTTGAGTAATGGCTCTGGCTGAGAGGTACGATTAACCTGCCAATTTTTATTCCACTTCATCCAGCCGTTTTTGCGTATGTAAAACTGCACCCCTATGAATGAAAATAGCAGGTGCTCGTGGATGCCCCGTCATTGCGCATAGAACCAAGTACTTTGCCCTATGATTTGTGATCTTTGTGATTGCATCGTAAAAGGGAACCAATGACAGCCCTCGACCTCCACGGAAAAAAAGCTCTTGCTCACACCAGCAATTCTTCACAAAGATCTGTTCCTTTTGATTTAATGAGGGGAGACATGAAACTCTGCTTAAACATCATAAGAAGCAGCCCCAAGGCTACACGAGCACACACACACGTCACACACATGCACATGCTCACACAGTCAAAACATTTCCTTCTCTGTCCTCATGGTGTCACTCATAATGAAGTACATTTTGCATTATAAGAACACACACACACACACACACACACACACACACACACACACACAGGAGGAGGGGAGTCCTACAAGCAGTGTGTATTAAATAGGAAAGCAGGCAGTGGGATGAGGGAATCTCCTGCCTCAACTTTTCATACCAACTCAAATATTAAGACAGGCAGGTTAAAGCTACCAGCTTCTCCTCACTTTCACACACAGCAAGCAGGACTTAATCACACAGTATACTGTATGTGCACAGATTAAATATAACATACTGGCAAATAAAAAAAATGCAGCTCTGTGTGAACCACCGGTCGGAAATGCTTAAGGGTATGTGTGCGCTTGTGTGTGTTGTCTATATACATATGTGTGTCTAGCCATTGGTTTAATATCTTTTGTTGCAGAATGTGTCAACACAGTTGTCTAAAGTAGTAGTAGGCCTGGGTGACATGACGATATATCGGCAAAACAATGTAAAAATGTCTATCGGATACATTTTTCTATGTTATTTCTCTCACAATGTCAAAAAATTTACAACACAAAGTTTTTTATCCTTATACGTTGTTTATCTTGCACTGAAGTTCTTATAAAAATATAACATACTCAGTACTTTTCATTTGTCAAGTATTTAATTCACACAGGAGTATACAAAAATAGGCTTTACCATGTGGTTATTTCATATACACTATTTAACTATTTTACATATCTTTATTGAGATTTGAAACGACCTATATCGGGATAGAAGATTTTTGCAATATCACCACTGATTTCTTACCCGACTAGAGCACAAGAAATAAGAGCAGGGGGGGGTAATGAATGGTGAGGAAAGAGGCGAGGGAGGAGCTGTAGGGTGAAGTGAGTGTGAAAGGAAGAGATGGAGGCTGGAGGGATGGTGAGACAACTAGAAGGAAGGATGCAAAAGAGCAGTTTTACCATTCCACTGGGTCTCATTAATTCAGCCTAATCAGATAATATATTGCTGAGGAAACACTTGTACAATATCCTGCACAACACCCGCATGTGTCTGTGTGTGTGTGTGTGTGTGTGTGTGTATGTTTGCGCTTCCCATGAGCTACCCACAACCTGGCGGTGGTATTTCCTGTGCATTCAGGTGCAGGACCGAGGCCTGACTTCAGTTATCAGGAGGATTTCCTACTGTGAGACAAAGTGAGTCACGGTTGTTCTGTGTGTTTTGCCTGTGGATAGAACGAGACAGTCTGGATGACCCTCTGTTTGAACACGGTCCTCTCACTGTCTAGATAATCTGTCTGAAAACATCCAGCCCAATCCTGACCCTGGAGGTAACGTCAACCCGAGTAAGAACCAGAGAGAAAGGAGGAAAAGATCGACAGAGGCCCAGATAGTGGGAGACAGATAAGAGACGGAGACAAAAAGCACCAGAGTTCCTCTTGCTGCTCTAACTCACACCGATCCTCCTTTCTGCCAAAACCTGTTTCATCTTCCTGTCTCTGGGTCTTTCTCCCGGTCTTTCACATAAACACACACAACATTCCTGAAGAGGTCAAGCTAGCCCAAAGATGATGAGGATGCAATGCATAGAGTCCTCACAGACTCCACAAATGTCTGCGTGTTAAATACACACTACGTTCCTTCCTCTAAAACAAGCCCACTGAGACACAAGCAAGCAGACACACACACACACACACACACTCTTTGTTTTTCTGAGGCTGTACCCTTTCATGTCAGGGTGGTTGGCCTTATTTGTGGGGAGTCAGTCCCCTGCTGAGGCTGACTTGGACTGGACCAATCCATACTAGAGCAGGGGGAGGGAAGAAGGAATTGTAATGACAGATGAGAGATACATACTGACACCAGTTTGTGGAGAAGGGAAGACTTGGTAGAAGGGAAAACTGGGGGTTAATTAACTGGAGCAGAGAGAAGAACAAGGAAAAGAAGGATGGAGATGGGGGATGTGGACCCGATTCTCCGTGTAGTGATCCTGCACCAGACTGATTCAGTGAACACACTGGGGAATGATCCTTTTATTCTAAGCCAATATTTAGCCTGGTGCACACACACTATCACCAAGGGACACATATGTGAGAGGCATGGTTGATATTATGCATTTGTCTGCAGAATTTCTGATTAGAAAAAAAGAAGGCACAGAGACATAAAAAAAAATACTAAACCTCTCATATTAATATAAAACAACATTTAAATATATGGGAGGAAATAACAAAGATATCAATTTGTTAACAACAATACTCTAAAGGATTTAGAAGCATATTGCTCCAAAATGATGTGAAATGCTTGTACGTCCATGACATTCAAAACCGTAGCCTACAAACCCACATCCACCCAGTCTAGGTTGAGAGGGCATGAAATGGTTGAAAGATGACCTAATTATTAACGACACACACACACCCACCCACCCACCCAAATGTATGTTTAGCAGGCATGTAAGTGTTCAGAGCAGACCCTATTAATTCAGCTCATTTAGCCCCAGTCCAGCCATTAAATATAAGCCTGCCCCAAAGCTCAAAATGCAACACCAAGGCTCAACCCCCACAGCTTTGTCTTTTTTTTTGCCTCTCTCACTCCCTCATTTTACACATCCACAATTTAGTCATGTACTTATTGACAGCACATGCAATTCTTCTGTGCTTTTATAAATGAGTACAGTTCCTGATAGGTTGACATTCCAGCATTCAGGGTTTAAATGTATCTTGTATGGGGTGAAGGACACAAGAGCTATTTACAACATGTATGTCGTCACCTATTCTAAGATTGTCATTGTCAGGACTAAAGCGTCAGGTAACAGAGTCGTCCATATAAGGTGTGGAGGCTATTTTCTGTGACCACCAAGATGTATAAGTACTGTTCACTTTCATGTTACTTCAGACACTATGGAGTACATACATTGTGCGTGTGTACACATGGTCTCTCCTTTGTTCAGATGATTGAATAAAGTACCAAATTACTCTTACTTGATGCCACGTCTTTTGTGATGGTAATTATGTCTCCTCGATCACTTCACTCATTGATCATTGTTTTATTACAGTTCCAGCACATGGTCAGAGGACGAGGGCAGAAATGGTATCGGTTTTAGAACTGGTGCTGGGCAGAAATCAATCTGAATGTGCCCTCAGGCTATACAAAAATACCAAAGTCTAATGTTACCAAATACTGTTAAATACCCTGGCCACAGTAGCAGGGCACACAGCCAGAATCACAGCTTACATTAGTCATTTAACAGGAAAGGAGGTGTGAAGAATAAACCTTTAATATTTCCAAACAATCAGTCCACTTGCAAGTAAAAATGTGTATTTCTACATGAATGTTGCTCATATAAATTTGAATAGCTGACCAAATCAGAGAGGAAATGAGAGACTGTGGGGGTGGGTGGGGGTGCAGGGCAGCAGCAACAGACACAAATTAGGATTAGAGGAGTGTTCATCCCTCCTTGTCTGCTCTTTCATTAACGCACCTCTGAGGTGTTTTTAGAGGCTGATGGAAATAAGCCGATTTTGCTGCTCACAAGGGCTCACCCATAACACATTAACTGTAACCAGTGTGACACACAGGCACACACTCATATAAAGACAAATTATTCTCGCTGTCAATCATGGTGCACTAAGCAGTAGTATCTGTGTACAAAGCCAATGGCTGAATGGTAAAAAAAAAAAAACATACCAAATGTCACAAGGGTTTGAGTCTTATTTTGATGCAAAACAATTTACATCAATTCAATTAGTGTGGAGGGAGACAAGAGCGTGTCAGCCGTATCTATGGCCTTTAGACTATCTGGGAGCTTTAGCCAGACAGAGCTGGTGAACAGGGAGCAGATGGATTAATATGTGGAGGGGTGATAGAGGGAGGCAGTAGGGCTATGAAACCCAGATAGTCATGGAGATAAACTAATAACTAAGATAAGACCCATACATACAATAAGTCATAAGCTTGCACAGTTCAAGCAGACAGCTACTGGCACTCTGTAGTCAGAGCATCTTATTCATCTGCCCCACCCAATCCAGAGAAGGAGAGAAAGCAGCGAAGTTGAAGCAGTGGGGCAGGGCACAGTCTAATGACCTCATCTTTCATTAGAGATTTCATTATTGCCTACCGCTTTAACTGGCACCTTTAGTAGCCCTAAGGAGAGGCAGAGAGGAGTGGCAGAAGACAAAGAGGAGACAGAGAGATAAAGACTGCAGGGTGAGAAGGGTATTCAAAGTGTGTGGGTGAAGCAGACGGTATGGACCAGAGGACAGGCAGATAGACTGGAGGACTACGCTAGACAAGCATAGCACGCCAGAGGCAAAGGACACTGTGACGGACATGTGATGAAGTTGCCCAGCTGGACCGAGCTGCATAACAGTGTAACAGCTAAAGCGGTCTCCAATCTGAACCAAACAGCAGGCCTGATGGCCTGAGGTCTGCAAGTTGGAGGACACAGGATGCAGTTCAAAGTCACTCTGTGAAGATAAACAGAAGAAGAGCTACAGAGTACAAACTATGACACAGACCAGGCTGCACACAGGATCAAGTCAACTGCAAATATTTATCACCAGCAAGTAACTTACAGTATTCAGTATACTGTATGCAGCTGCATCAGTACAACACACAGCCTGTGAGATTCAGCACCACGGACAGCTCCAGTCTCATTGCAGTGTTTCCCCAATTACTCCTGTCCTCAACGTCTGCTCCAGCTTTACCTTTGCTTAATGGCTGGTTGAGCAGTACAGATCTACCTGAACAGGACAACAATTAAAGTGTACAGTATTGTGCTGACTTGGACCAGGCGTGCAAGTATAAAGAAACTTGCAAACTTTGCACTAGCAAGTTGCATTTTAAGCTCTTTTTTCTGCTAAATTCGTGGCTCTCTGCTGGACAGTGCTCACAGCAATAAGCTACGTAACACATGCCACTGTATCTACGAGGACTGGCGGGTTAAATCGGTCGTCCTACACACAGAGTATGCCAGGCAGACACACACAGCTGACAACCTCGCAAGTGGATGCGGTGGACAAAGGCTCAGACATAAATATCCGGACAGCTGCGGACGACTTGTGTCGGTAGCGCGGACACGCAAGTAGTTCAAGGAAAGTGGCTGCACGTGTCCACGACAATGTGTGCAACATCGTGGCTGCTTGATCGTTACAAGTCTGCAGCTATTCATAGAACGCTGAAAGTATGTCCGAGCCTCGTGGACGGTTGAAATGGGACTAAGTTGCCGGCTTTTCAGTTAATGGTGAATGATTGGTTAACTAGGGTCGGCATTAGCATCCCTAGGGATTATTTCATTTGTTTCCATAGAAAGTAAATATGAGATGGGAGGTTAGTATAGCAGAAAGTGATCAGGAATAGCATTCAATTGGTTGCTAAACCAATATATATATATATATATATTGTAAATAATTTCTATATTGTTATGACAGTATATATGCAAATTACTAACGTTTTATATATTAGGATTATCTTCTACTATATCAGCCTTATGTAAAGATTATCTTCTACTATATCAGCCTTATATGGTGAAAACATCAATACAACACCATCCATCTATTAAACTACAATACAATATTTCAGAAAAAAAACAGCCTCATCATTCCTGCATTTTACTGTATTCACTTGATTTTTAAAAGCTTGAGTGGTGTAGAATCATACTGTAGGGGAGGGCGTACTCATTTACCCAAAGTATGATACAGATGAAAGTTATTATACAAGCTTATGTGAACATGTGTGCGTGTCTGTATGTTTACGTGTACTAGAGCACAACACTCCAATGAAGGACATGATCAGACTGGATATATCCGTTTGTAGAGGTTGGGGCTACGTGATGACTGCATGACTGCTGAAACAACCTAAAATGTTTGTATATATATATATATATATATATATATATATATATATATATATATATATATATATATATATATCAGAAAAAGTTGGGACAGTATGGAAAACACAAATAAAAAAAGAAAGAAGTGATTTCTAAATGTACTTTGACTTGTATTTGTTGTTGTAGACAATACAACAGCACATAATTTAATGTGTTCCTCATGATTTTTATTGTTTTTTTCTTCAAAAAAACAAAATTCCTATTTTGGTTCTTGCAACACATTTCAAAAAATGTTGGAACAGTAAAGCATTTAACACTTTGTAATGTTGCCATTCCTTTTCACAACACTTAAAAGACGTTTAGGGACTGAAGACACCAAGTGATGAAGTGTTTCAGGTGTAATTTTGTCCCATTCTTGCTGCAAACAAGTCTTAAGGTGGGCAACAGTACGGGGTCTTCATTGTCGCATTTTGCGCTTCACTTGTCACTTGTTGCTGGTAACAGTCTGGATGATCCTTTTCTTCTTTGGTCCGGAGCACACGGCGTCCATTTCTCCCACAAAATACCTGCAATACTGATTTATTTGACCACAGTACACGTTTCCACTGTGTGGTGGTCCATCCCAGATGCCTCTGAGCCCAGAGAAGTCGACGGCGCTTCTGGACACTGTTAACATAGGGCTTCCTTTTGGCACAGTACAGTTTTAACTGGCATTTGTGGCTGTAACTACGTGTTGTGGTACTTGACAAAGGTTTGCCAAAGTAGTCCTGAGCCCATGTGGTGATATCGCTTATAGATAAATGACGATTCTTGATGCAGTGCCGCCTGAGGGATCGGAGATCACGGTTGTTCAGCTTAGGCTTGCGCCCTTGTCCTTTACGCACTGAAATTCCTCCTCATTCCTTGAATCTTTTAATTATGTTATGCACTGTTGAAGGTGAAATAAGCAAATGTCTTCCTATCTTTCTTTGAGGAACATTGTTTTTAAACATTTCAATAATTTTCTCACATATTTGTTGGCAAACTGGCGATCCTCGGCCCATCTTTGCTCCTAAAGGACTAGACCTTTCTTGGATGCTGCTTTTGTACCAAATCATAATTACAATCACCTGTTGACATCACCTGTTTCAAATCACATCATTATTTAACCAATTTACCTGATTACTAGCCCTAAATTGCTCCTGTCCCAACCTTTTTTGGAATGTGTTGCAGATCTGAATGACAGGAAAGGATGTATATTTACAAATGAAATTAAGTTGACCAGACAAAACATGAAATATTTTGTGTTCACATTGTCTGCAATGAAATACAAGTCAAAGTACATTTAGAAATCACTACTTTCTTTTTTTATTTGTGTTTTCCCCACTGTCCCAACTTTTTCCGATTTGGGGTTGTATATATATATATGTGTGTGTGTGTGTGTGTGTGTGTGTGTGTGTGTGTGTGTGTGTGTGTGTGTGTGTGTGTGTGTGTGTGTGTGTGTGTGTGTGTGTGTGTGGGGTGCGTGTGTTTATATGTGTGTGGGGTGCATGTGTGTGTGTGCGTGCGTGCGTGCGTGCATGCGTGCGTGCGTGTGTGCGTTGTTTTAGTGAGTGAGAAAATTATGTCTACAATCTCTTAGTACCAAAAATCAAATCATGCATTTCTTTCTTTGCATGACTGGCAAAGGCTTTAACACACCTCCTTATTGGTGCTGCTAAGAAAACGTCATACCAGTCCAGTCTCAGCTCCTCTCTATTTGCTCAATGTTAAGTTCAGATTTGATTTTAAGATAGCGGACGAACTTCTAGCAGGGCCTCTTTAGCTTTTCCACACTCTGATGTCTAAAGGTGAGCACACTTTTGCCATATTTGGAAACTGTCTGATAAGATACAAGCAGCAGAATCCCTACCATCTTTTAAATCACTTCTCAAAACTTGTAGTTATAGACCAGCAGTAGCGTAATGTGTTGTTTTATTGTTGGGTTTTTTCATCTTTCTTAATTTACCTAGGTTGATTAGAAAAGCTTTTTATATGCCACTCCATATTATCTAAGCAGTATGCTTTCACTGTGTCTGATAAAGCAATTTGTAAACTAGGGCTGCAACAACGAATCGATAAAATCGATAAAAATAGATTATTAAAAGAGTTGGCAACGAATTTCATTATCGATTTGTTGTGTCGCGCGATTATTACGCCAATCAATAAGTCGCGGAGATGTTTGAGTATAAAATTTAGTTGAGCGCAGAGCGAGAGAGAGAAAAAAGAGCAGAGCGGAGGTAGAGGAAATACCATCGGAGAGACCCGTAACGTTGTTCTGAACTCATGGCAGAGGCAGAGAAATCAGTACGACCTAAGTCATCCAAGGCAGCAGCGGAGTGGGACCAACAAATCTACTGGGAAATGTAATAGACCCGGCCCACCATACAGGGTGAGCAGAGGTTGCACAGTTTGACCAGCGGGCAGCGGCCGGGCAGCGGCCGGGCAGCGGCCGGGCAGCGGCGTGGCACACCAGGCCACTGGATGGTGTTGCTAAGAACTTGCAATGTGTAACTATTATCAGACCGGCCCTCGCCGCCTCGAAACACTACAGATTGCCACTGTGTGTGTGTGTGTGTGTGTGTGTGTGTGTGTGAGACTTGCTACTTGCCTTTACACAACTAGCAACTAAAACAAGTATGTATGTATTGAGTTGATGTAAATTAATGTTTTATTTTTTTATCCGATTCATCGATTAATCGAAAACATAATCAACAGATTAATTGATTTTTAAAATAATTGTTAGTTGCAGCCCTATTGTAAACACTGTAGAAGTCCACTATAAATTTATTTAATTATTAATTAGGCTAATTATTGACTGAACTAGTCTTAACGGCGCTGCACTAGTGTGGATTGGGGAAGCTTGGTGGGTAAAAATGTTTGATTAAACAGAGATTGAGCTTAACAAGTCCAATAGAAAAAGAACAGGACAGGGCTATCAGAAAAACACACAGAGTGCTGGCAGCTCACCATCAAGGCTTAGGAAAATACCAAAGGAGCACAGTTGCTGATAATGCAAACCCTCACTGGGGTCTTTAGAAATCAAACATAATTATCCTTGTCACGGTGTTCTCAAACACACTGATAATCACATTCCAATGCAAGCTCACTCGCACACGCACACATATAGGGACACACTAATCCTGGCAGCCTACATGGGGATCATTCTATTGATTCTGTTGCAGAGCCGGTTGATTTTAGAGTAAATGTTCCACTCTTGAGACACTCTGCCCTCTTCTAGCCCCAGCTGGCCTTTGGGTTCCCCTTTTTTCCTTCTCCTATCTCCCCTTTCACCATGGCTGGATCTCACTTCTCTTACTTGATAGCTCCTCGGCTGAACCGGAAGTTGTTCTGGCCCTCTTTCATGAAGGCCGTGTCAAAGCTCTTATTCCTGCCCCGAGGATCGAGCATCGAGGAGGGATCTCTGAAGAGCTATGAGCAAGGAAAGGACGTCTCATCCATCTAAACACATTTCGTCATTTCCCTCTCCTCGCATGACTCCTTGCGTCCATTCTTGACCCCCCCCTTCCCCCCCATATCTGCTCCCTTGATTGTAATTTTCTTCCAGCTCTCTAACCTCCCCCAGCATTCTTCTTTGTCTCCTTTCTTTTCCTCTTTTCCACCAAGTCCCATTTTCCATTTCCGACTCCAACTTCTTGCCACGTACCACCATCACCTCCCCAGCCTCTCCTATCTATATGTACTTTTATCATTTCACCCATTCAGTTACTTGTGAGGGGTACAGTAAAGTACCTGCTCAAATGTCATCAGCATCAAGTCTGAATCTCAATCATCTCAAACAGGATAAAAAAAGCAGGGGCTTGTAAAGGAGGGGGGTATGGGTTTGGAGCTCTGAGATAAAGCTCCCACAGCACACTTCGTTGGAGGAGGGGGGCGGTGAATTACATTTTCCCCATGGGTGTCTCGCCTGGAGCACAGCCTGGTCCAGGTGACATTTTGACAGAGTAGGCATCAGGCTTGTTGTGTTATGGTTTGCCGTAGCTCTTTGACTACACAGATGGGATCTATAATTGTGGTGAGCTAGCCAGTTAGCTCTCGCTTGAGCCTGTCAGGAAGCACGAGAGACACTTCTGAAGATGAGTGTCTGCTCAAAGAGCCATTGTCTGGTATTATAGCTAGAGGTGACAGGGCTATTAAAATGCACAGAGTCTGAGCACCCGTGTGTGTGTGTGTGTGTGTGTGTGTGTGTGTGTGTGTGTGTGTGTGTGTGTGTGTGTGTGTGTGTGTGTGTGTGTGTGTGTGTGTGTGTGTGTGTGTGTGTGTGTGACAGTGATGGGTGGAAAGAGGCGTCTTTGGTATAATCCACTCTGTGACACAAACCTGAGTGCTCTCTCTTCTTCCCCCCTCCCATTACCGTCTACCTCCATCCACCTGCTGTCTTCCTCTCTCTATCATCTGGCCCTTCCTCATGCTGTCTCTCCAGAATAAATCTTTAATGGAGGTTTTATTGCCCCTGATCAGCATTCAGTACTGTGCATGTTTATGCAGGCTCATCTCACGAACACACACAGACACACACACACACACACACACACACACACACACACACACACACACCCCTCCTTCTGACTTGATTGTCCCAATTTCACATTCTTGCCGTCTACATCTTTACCCTCCATTATTTTCGTCTTTTATCACATTCACAAATCAACTTAACTCCTCCACAAAGAACCCTAGAACCCTAGTGAAAAGAACTATTTCACCACATCTTTTTATTTTTTACTGTAATTGCAAGAGTGAAACAGCACTGTCCTCTGCTTTCTGCTGAAACACTGCAGTTGTGTTATTTTCCTCCCCAGTGAGAGTCGGTGTGTATGGGAGCAAAAAGGTGCTACGCTGTGAATGTAAATCCTGATTGGGGTCCTTACTCGTTGGACCAGGAATAGGATTTTTGTATATACGACAACAAAGACAATGACAGGTGAGGCTGGAGCTATGATTGATGTGCATCCAACTGAGGAGAGTGCATGCATGTGTGTGTATTAAAGACTCAAGGTAAAATTATGGCAATGCAGATCCTCTGTTCACAGTGGGACACAAAACACACACACACACACACACACCTAAAAGTGCTGCGCTTAGGTGTACATCAAAGCATTACAAGGACAAAATGTCCCTTGTGTATGTGCTAATAAAAATAAAGGTTTTGTGTGTTTATATACTCCTGCATACAGTTTGTAACACGTTGACAACGTACACACATATACATGCAAAATGATTTTTCAGATTTTAAATGTATGAGCTTGTGTGTTTGTTAATGTATTGTATGTCTATGCAATGCACTTTAAAGGACGTGGGAAGTTTTGTCCTCTAACAAAAGTCAGTGTATCTATACATTATAATCAGCTGTGTTACCCAACGGACCCAAAGTCACAGTTGCACACATTCAACTTACCATGACAGATATACAGTCCACTTTATATTCTTAAGTTACAGCCACTGGCCTCACCAGAGACCTGCCTTTGTGCACGTGTGTGTGTGTGTGTGTGTGTGTGTGTGTGTGTGTGTGTGTGTGTGTGTGTGTGTGTGTGTGTGTGTGTGTGTGTTTGTGTGTGAAACATGACAACTGTAAATGTTGCACAGATATGGACAAAGATGAGCAAATGGAGGGAGGAGAGGAGCGAGGGATATAGAGAGAGAAAGGGAGGAGAGGAGCGACCTTGCTGCAGGGAAGACTTCTCTACAAAGGCCCTTTGTATGGTCTCTGTCCAGCACACGTCAACACCCCAAGGCTACACACAAACACACGGTAATTATATATATATATATATATATATATAGTATACACACACACACACACACGTAGTTGCACACAGACACAAATACAGATTTCAGAATAAAGTGCGCTGAGAACGAAACAGACAGGCCCCGAGGGCAATCCCTCTCCCTGTCTCTCTTGCTTTCTCTCACACTCTGTAGATAGCGTTACAGTACAGTATTAAAGAGACAGCTCATCACTTTAAGCTATATTACTTGCTTTCTCCTGTTAGTTTTACTTCACATCTTTGTACACTACCTTGGATGAGTTTTGAACACTTTCTAGATATCCAAATCGAAAAGGAGATTTTCAAGAAGATCAATTACAGCCAAAGAAGTGACCAAATAACATCAAGGTGTATTATTGCTCCTTTACTCCGTGGCTAAGGAAAATACTTATTACTAATTGGCTGACAGGTATCAGTTCAATCTGAATGACCTCAAACATAGTTTGTGGTGACATTTTAACCCCAATACTAAATCAATGTGCAATTTCACTCCAGGTAAACATCAACACTGCCTCTGCTTTATGCTACATTACCAGTTAATTGATGATGAGTTGGACCTAGTTTCTGTTTTTTTTACTGTGGTGACTTGGTATAAGCCAGATACACTCCTGATATGTCCTGATATAGAAGGTAACAGGTTAGGCAGAGGAGAAGCCACAACAATTTGCGTTGTGGCGTTAACATGTGAAGTTTCACTGTCTATTGATGTCTTTTGATAAAGACGAGTTATTTGTTAAAACTATTATTACAACCATGTGCTCCAAGACCTCATCCCTCAAGATTCTGCCTCATCGTCCTGTCTGTTGAGACACCAGTCGGAGCTCCAAGTCAGACAATGTGCAATTAATTTCTCTTATTATTAATTTACTACCTTACATGAATAAAGTAAACATTTGGCAAAATTCACATGGTGAAAATAGGCCCAGATACCGAGGTGACATCTTCAAAATGTCCTTTTTTGGCCGAACAAAAAAAAATCATGAAACCATGAGAAGCAGTAAATTGTCACATCTGAGAGCCTATAACAATCAAAATATGGCCTCAAAAAAAGGCTAACAGTTAATCCATTGTCAAAAACATTGTTGTCCACCCCCAGATCCCACCATTTCACCTTTTGATGTTTTTGCCTTTATGTCACTGATTATATTCATATATAACATTACATTATTATTGTGTCTACAACACTGCCTCAATGTCCAATTAAAAACAGATTAGCCATTAAACCAAATTACTCTTTCGAAACACCAGCACTTCTACACAGCATCAACCAATTAAAGCTCCACTTGCATGTATATATAGCCCCATGTGCACATTTAAAAAAACACACATGCATGCGTATGTAGGCAGATGTACACACCTTGGCACATACACACTCCAAGTATAATACCCATTCTAACCCTAACTGGGTCAATCCATCTATTCTGTTGGGGGAGGGAGGAGACATGGGTTTTGCTAAAATGCAGGAAGCAAACACCAGAAAAAGCAGCCTCACTGGGAAATAATCTACCACTGGTGAATCTAGGACAGCTGCACGAAGGAAGGGAGAATGGAAGGAGAGAAGGATGGAAACAAACTGGAAGACAGTAAAAGGATACAAGCACAAGGAGAGCAAATGATGAGAGAGGTTAGAGGGCTGGAAGAGAGAGAAGGATGAGAGAAGAGAGGGGAGAAAGAGGCTGTGGAGAGGACAGTGGTTTCATTAGTGAGATTGATTAGATGAATGGAGAAGCTAACAGCCTCTCTGCTCTTTAGCTAAATGCCATCTCTGGGCCTATCAGCACCAGCTCCAACAACAACACATAAATTAAAGAGAGAGACAAACACAAAGGAAGCATTATCGGCATCATAGAAACCCACAGCAGTCTGCCAGGGGAGGCCTGAGATTACGGACAAATGGCGGAGCACCTCATTCGGTCGCAGGAATGTAAGCAACAGTATGTTAATGTATTATGTTTGTGTATAAATGTGTGTGTCCAGGTCTGTGTAGAAAAAGGCCCTTGAGAGTCTCAAACTTGCCCCTGATTTCATATTACTAATCACACACACACACACACACACACACACACACACACACACACACACACACACACACACACGGAGGGGTTCTTTCTAAAATGTTGCCTTTTACATGGAAACTTAACAAGTGTGAAATTAGAAAGGTTACCAAATAATTTGCACACACGCAGGCACAAAGCGTGTGGCAGAGAGTGGAGCTCGGATGGGGGGAGAAGTCCTAATTGAAAAAGCCTCTTCCTTCCAGCAGTCTGCTGCTGAGGAGGGACAGCACAATAAGGTAATTGCTGTGTAAGATGTCAGAGTTTATCTCAGGATTGTCACACAGTGACTGATATGAATTTAAGTAAACAAATGATTTTCTGCCCTAATAACTGTATGTGAAAGTGTGCCCTTGTTTAGTTGTTTGTGCAATAAGAGAAAAGGAACACAATACTGTCTTAAAGAGTCCATCTACTGCTTTTTACTGGCAGTAAAGTGATTTCAAAAACTGTCCTTTGGTTTGCTGTGTCAGCAAATACCTGCCCTGCTGAGGTGCCTTTTGGTAAGGCGCAAGGAATTCCTCTTCAGAGATCAATAGAGAGTTGAAGTCCTGATGTTACATCACATCTAGTTTGCATTATGGGCGGCACTAAGCTCCAGACGCAGCGACGGTGGCTCTGCAAAATAGTCTCAGGAAGGAACTTGTTTTGGTGGAACCTTTGCACCCCGCAAAAGAAAACACCACATACAATACTAAATGAAGTTAACTGTTCACACAATAAGGTAACGTGAGCTATTTACATCAGCTGGAAACATGGTTAAACGTAATTTGCTCTCACCAGTATAGAGCCGTGTGTGTACTTTTTCCACAGCAATACCCAGCAATCGGTCCCCAAACATCCTAGTTAGATAGTAAATTTAATCTTTACAATTATTCCCCGAGAGAACAAAGCAGCCCTTCCCTTGTTGCACTATGCAAATGTTCATCAAAACTTTCCATTTTCAGCGTGAAGCTTGCTAGCTAGAAGCTGTTGTTTCCCAAAGCAAACAGAGTTTAAGGAACGGCAACACAGAGCGGAAGGCGAGGGACACCCGCCGCGTTATCCTAAAAATCACATCCGGCTGCTGTTCCACTGGCTTCTGTGACTTCTGTGTGCAACCTTTCGTTCTGTTCCTGGGGTTTGCAATCTACTGTATGTTCTAAGATCAATGAGTAACCAAACCAAAACTTCACATTAGCATTTTAACCCTTTGTAATAATAATGAAATTAAAAACAATTTGTCTATTAAATGTTTCCTGTGTAGCAGGATTTTTTTTTTATTTATTTTTTTAGAATCCCTGTCTGGGCAAATGGATAGCATACTGTTGAGCAAGGGTTTTTAGTAATTTGTGTTATTCACGTCATTGTGATTTTGAATTCTTACTTCTGAAACAAAACCCTGTCCCAGCTTTACTTCTACTCTCTAGAAGGTTCACTTCAATTGTATTATAGTGTCATTCATAACAGAGGTTATCTCAGGACACTTTACAGTAAGAGTGGGTCTAGACCACACTGTAATTTACAGAAACCCACAAAGTCCTCAAACTGCAATTGCACTTATAGCAGTGGTGGCATAAGGTATAACATCATCATTTTTATTTTTCAAGAACATTTCTTAATTGCTAAGGGGCATAACTGTGTGCAAGACAGGGGATATACAGTTACAGCTGCTTGGAGGCACACAGTCACCAGTAGACTGACTTTCCCCAGCCATCATTACCTTTCCTCTTCCCCCATCGTCATTTTAAGTCAGGATGGAGCACAGTTTGCTGTATTGAATCTGTAATGATATGCAAATGAGATGCAAATCCCTCCCAGAGGAGTGGACTGCTGGAGGGAGGCTATCTGATGTCAGCGTTCAAGAGAGAACCATTGCCTCAGGAAGAAACATAGGAGAGAGAGTGTGTGTGTGTGTGTGTGTGTGTGTGTGTGTGTGTGTGTGTGTGTGTGTGTGTGTGTGTGTGTGTGTGTGTGTGTAAGTAAGAGAAGAGAGAGAGAGAGAGAGAGAGAGAGAGAGAGAGAGAGAGAGAGAGAGAGGAAAAAGGCAGAGATGTTGAAAAAGGGCTAGGGCATTGATTGCGGTTGTAGAGAAATGTTTTTGATTTATCTTGGACACAGGAGCAGAATAGGACCTTCAGTATCACCGCATGGCAGAAAACCTTAGTCGAAGAAAAATAATACCTGCAATCTGTCCTCTGTACAGCTCTAGATAGAAGGCAGAGAGAGAGAGAGTGTGAGAGAGAGACACCGCAGAAATATAAGGAAGATGAAGACTGGGGGGGGGGGTCAAGGAGAGGCAGATGCAGCCATGCCTGTTGTCAAGAGAAAAATACACCTTTCACTGAGAAATAATCTTCACCTCCTCACTGCTGCATTCTCTCTGACATAGCAACTCATCTGGCCTCGCCTCACTCACACCGCAGAGAGAGAAGGGGGAGAAAGAGAGAGAGGGAGGGGAGGGGTGAGGGTGGAGGATGAAAGAGAACGAGAGAAAGAGGGACCAATAAAAAGAGGGAAACCACATTAATTTGCTTTTCTGACATCAGCAGTGAACTGGGCCTCGCCTGTAAAGTGGACAAGATCAGGCGGCAACTGCAGGGGGCGGTGACAGAGGTGCAGTCAAGTCCACCAGTTTCTAGCAGCCTGCCAGTCTGTACAGGAAGTCACAGAAACACTCACATCCTGTTAGATCTGATTCAGATGTAGTCAAATGTTATCAGACCCATATATCAGTTTTTACGCAGTCTCCAATTGATTTGATTATGACGGAGTAGCCTATTAAGATGATATACAGGCAACCTGTGATTTCTGTTTGTGGTTCATGAATTATCACGTACTGTAAATCATCATATCAGTTTTTCTGCTGTATATAAATCAGTGGGCAGACCTGTCCCCCTTAAACTACATAAATTCATTTGAAAACATTAAAAGTCAGAAGAAAGAAATACAAATCAATAGCTTTTATTTTTCAGATATTTCAGATATTTAGTCAGGGCTTCACATTCCACTTACTAGAAGTTTTTGTGTTGCGAAATACTTCATTAATTAAAACAGTCAAATGTCACTATATACACAATAGACTATGTATAGTTTATGATCTGTAATGTATTTAGTCTCTCTGACTACTAAATGTCACCATAAGCCATGTGTTATGTTAACAGAATAAACCTTCAAATCAGACAAAGTAAATCAAAATCTCTCCAAGTCAATAAAAATCAAAAGTTTCTATGAAACTTCATGTTTTTGAGTCAACATCTTAACCAATCAGCCGTTAGATCAAGTGAGTGGTCTTGCAGTCGCTGGGAAGCAGGTTTGATGCCTGGAACTGAAAACTGTCGCCGCCTTAATCTCATGGAGGTTATCGTTGCCCGTGTGTTCATGACACCAGAGTTTTTTTTTTATAAAAGTGTTGGCTAACCTTCGTGAGTCTCGCCCTTCTCGCTTTGGCCTACCCACATGTAAAAACAAAATGGTTTTGTCACATCATGTCTGATGAACTATAAGTTAGCGGGAGCGAGCAACACGAGGCATTGTAGGGCACAGAGCTGCAGTGGAGACCGTAGTAGAGAAGGAGTGACAGGTTGCGGCTGGGAATCAAAAGGAGGATGGTAAATATGGTTTTAACATAAATTTTAAATTGACATCCACCGAGTCAAAATGCTTATGTTATCATTAATTAGCTCGTTCTTGTTACCTAATAATAGGTGCTCACCTGGGAGCTTCATGGGCTGATGACAGCTAATGTTATTGTTAGCTTCCCTTTAGCGGTCATATATTAACTTCTAATAGCTGTATTATGATTAACGTGACAATCTGCGCAGGCCTGTCTCATCTCAAACAAGCCTTGCATCTACTCACTCACTCACTCACCTCACTCCTAATTCTCTCAGGGCCAGATGTACTAACGCTTTTGCGCCCACTTCAGGCATATTTGTGTCGCAACGTGCGCGTAAAATCATGGCGAGGTATGTACAAACAGGCCGCAATGATGTAAAAGCGCAAACTGGATGTCGTGGGAGCTGAAAAGGGCAAATTGCATTTTTCGTGTCATGCATATTTATTCATGGGAGGGTCGCGGGGAAAGTGGGAGTTTACCGTAAAGAGATGGGAGGGGAAGCGTAAAGAGCGCTTAATTACGTATTCCGCGGTATGTACAAAAACCACCAGTGATAGCGCGCCTCTATTTTGCGGTGAAAATTCTCCGCCTCTTAAAAGCAGGTGTAAACCTGGAAGCGGGTTTCCTCACATATGCCTCCTGGTGAAATGACAGCAGTAATCCGAGCAAGACGAAGACATAGGCCAAGGAGACGAGCTGAAAGGAGTTTTGCCACAAGGATCACAGATTAAGCAGCCATGCAAGATTACAGTTACTGGAAGAAATCAAAGATGACATTGAATCTCCGACTCAGAGTTCACATTCCAGCAGTTGTTAAACTCCTCGCTACATTACAAATATTGGCATCAGGATAATTTCAAACAGTCATAGCATCAGCAGTGGGAATATCGCAGTCTGCACTCAGCCGTATCATAGCACAAGTACTTACAGTTTACGGTATAGTGGGCGGAGAAAGGCGCTAATTACGGATGACCTGCAGGTTTGGTAAATATGGCGTAAACTATGGTATCATTGCGTTCGCTATCTGCGGGTGAGCCATGGCGCTGATAACGCTACGTTCGCAAATGTACGTACATCTGGCCCTCAGTGTGTACAATGCTCCAATGCATATGAACCTACTGTATCTTTGCTTGTCAGAGTTGCCAACCCTAAGCAATGCTCGTGGCAGCAGTCCTGTGTGTGTGTGTGTGTGTGTGTGTGTGTGTGTGTGTGTGCGTGTGTGTGTGCGTGTGCACCCTCTCAACCACTTCTGTCTACCTTTTTTTTTTTCGCCCTAGTTTAAGCTCAGCTGTGGCTTAGAGATAAATACATAAAGTTGGAGCTGGACACAAAATGCAGTGCCCATTTCTCTAACTCTTGCTCACTTTTCTACTGGTGATAAAACTGTGCTATTTTTAGCTGTAAACATAAAAGACGGAGTGTCCAAGCTTCTAAATTCCTCCAGGACTGTAACATTGTAGGTTGGAGGCTTCACTGACACACTACGTATGTGTTACTTTTTATTTTGTGTCTTACAGACAACAGCCATCCATTAGCACCTACCCAGCTTCCTCTTGACAACAAAAATAGCATTGCACCAGTCAACCAATCAAACCAGAGGTGTGAGATCCTGGAAAGCTTGGAGAGCTCATGGGCAGAGACTTTTATTTTTTGTTCCCTACTGAAATACAGTAGTACCTTAACACACCTTCCTACTTGTTAGTAATGTCCTGATTCATTATGTACTACTGTACTATGCATTTTTAGTGTTGGATGTCTAATATTCTGCTATACACAGACAAATGTTGATGTGCTCAGCTGTTCCCTGGAGCATGGCTGAGGTTAAATGACTTTCTCAAGGGTACATCATTGGGTTTGGAGGGTGAAGACCACCAATAACTAGTTTGCTAGCCTCTTCACCTTTCACACAAAATAGTTCATTCTAAATGTGCCTTGTTTCTCGGTATACTCACAGGCACTGTGAAGTATAACTGAATCCAAAACAAATAATTCAAGGGTGTGCAAAAATGTATACATTACAGATATGGAAACATTTGTGCTGTCAAACGATTAAAATATTAATGAATCGCATTAATGTCATAGTTAACTCACGATTAATCGCAAATTTTTATCTATTCTAAATGAATCGGCTTGCTTTGTGCAAATGTTTTTTTTTATTGAAAACAACATTGTCATATACGTTATGTTCAATTTCACACTAACATTCACACTTGGAGCTAATAATCTGTCACACAATGTTACACTGTTACCTCAATTTTCCATTGCAGATAGTACTGCCTCATGCCTGAGGCGAGTGTGGCTCATCGACATAGCGTTTCCCCCGACTCATTTCCTGGTTGTCCTTCTCCATAAACAACATAAAATCAAGGAGGGGTAACTTTTCCTCCTCCAGGTTTCCCACCGTGGTCAGAAAGAACAGGGGAGACACTTTGTTTCTCTCACTGACTGTAGAGTCACTACTCGCTCCGATGCTAATCGCTGTGACGAGCCTACTAGCTACACGGCTCGCAAGCCCAAACAAGTGTGTGCTGCCGGCCACGCCAAGACCCACCCTTCAATCACTACTATTGGCCAGGTGTCCAAGGTAACGTAACCCACTCGAGGTGAAATGCCTAACCACAACAAATCGAGCTGCTTTGTAGGCCAGGACATGGCGTGGCCATAGTGGGATTCGTAATTTTGCCGTCCGTGTGTTTTGTTTCCGGTCTAGCTAGATCCGAAAGAACATTAATCGTGCGATAAAAAAAATTGTCGCCGTTAAAATGGGTTTGCGTTAACGCCGTTAATAACGTGTTAAACTGACAGCATTAGGAAACATACATCTTTAAAGGTATAATGGAGGATTTTCCCGAATTTTAGAAAAGAACCGCCCTCTCCACTTTTTGAAAAAATGCTCCCGAGAGGGAACGCCTCTTTTAAATGTATTAAATGTGTGCACGAGAGAGCATGCACAAGCCTAGTTCTCCTCGTGCACGCTCTGTTTACATGTTGCTGTCACCATGGCTCTACAAGCCTACTTTCCAAAAGAAGATTTGCACTTTTTTCACTATGTCAGACTCGCCACCGGTAAGTGGAAATCTATTTACGACAAGCATCTCTATAGCTAACTTTAGCAAGCTACAGGCCAACAAACAAGCTATCGCCGAGAGCGGGGAGGTAGTGCCGCGGTCGGAGGCTTTTATATACCGTCTATGGTCGGACGCCGTGGCCGTCTGCTCGCTGACCTGTCACGGCACGTACGACCTTACGTAAACATATCCCAGAATGATTGACAACTAGGAGGACCAATAGTCTTGATGATCCACCTGGAAAAAGAAAATCCTTCACTATATCTTTAACAAGACATACCAAACAAGTTGATGCACCGAGTTAAAACAAACTTGACATGACCGGGATATAGGAGAAGGGATATAGAGAAAGTGAGAGTTAAGAAAATGACAAAACAGTAGTTTATTGTGTTTTGTGTGATTGGTTAAGAGTAGGGCTGCACAATTAATCGCAATTTTATCGAAATCGCAATATGAACTAGTGCAATATCCAAATCGCACGGGGAGGGCGCAATATTTTTTAAAAGGCAAAATATGTGTCAAACCATTCTAAAATAAAGTATTATGGCACTGCAGAGACGTCCCGGCCTACAAATCATATCGTACAGACTAAAGAAAAAATCTTTGTTTGGTACAGTTCCTCGCAACAAAAAAACAAACAAATCCAATATCATGAATCGCAATATCAGTCAAAATAATCACAAAGATATTTTCATCATATTGTGCAGCCCTAGTTAAGAGGATGAATAACGTGATTGTAGGAATGAAGACTATGATGCTGATTGTGATAAGTTTAACATCAGGACAATGAAACTTAAAGGCCCAGTTATCATGCTGGCAAGTATGTAGTTTAATATTTTTGGTGTCCAAATATGTTGACATAATCACTGGAGCAAAGACACCCAGACAAGCAAGTGTGTGCGCAATGAAGTGAGCATGGCTATCAAAACTCTTTAGCTCCTTTGCCGTGGGAAGAATGTGTGCATCTGTACTCTACGTTCAACGCCATGAGACATTATTTGCATGCTCATCAAATCATGGAAAAAACTTTTTTGCAAGATCAGTTTTTCAACCGAAACTGAACAATGGTTTGACATGTCACGAGTGTTAGTATCTTAGTATGTCAGCATTAAAGCAGAGAGCTGACTGAGATTATTGAGACACATCATTATATTCATGACAAACTAGTTTGTTTTTTCCGCCTCTGTCTAGAGTGGTGTAGTTGTGTATTCAAACCACAAACTGCTGCGCTATGTTGCATTGCAACGGACAACTCACACAGCTAGAACGGAGCTGTCAGACTTCACCAACACACCCACACACATGAGTGCACACTGTTGATGTGCAGACTATTATTGTGTGGATTCAAATTGTCGCTGAAACTCTGTATACTGGATTTACATTTTGTATATTTCTGTATTGGCAAGTGGTTACACTATAATTTGTGATTAATACAATTATAGAAAAGGATAATTTTCACTAATACAGGGTCTTACAGAGTTCAACCACTGAAAACATTTACAATACAATGCAAAAACCTTTATAACAAGCAACACCATGCCACACTTTTCTAATGCTACATCTAACATTGCCCTGTGTCTCTTATTTCCACTCTTCATGAGAAACCATTAACATGCTTTAGGAGGGTGGACTACAGGCTCTTCCTCTTTTCCAGGCTGATAAAGAAGCTGCTGTACTGTGAGTTGGCCCCTGGGTGCCAGCCACGGTCGAGTGAGCTGCACTCAGACACCTGCTGCTCATTAACCACAACAGAGAAAGGTGACCACTTCAATCAGGATATTAGGACAGGAAATGAAATGGACAGAGGGGGGTACATCTGGGGGAGGAGGAGGACAGGAGAGGAGATGGAGCTCTACAGAGTGTCCCAAGGTTAAGAATGAGGGGAGAAGAAGATTGAGGGTTATTCTTTGGCATTGTTCCCAGATGCAGTGTTGTGTCCCTTACCTTCGCTCAGCGGAAAATTCCCCAGCACTCTGTGTCTGTGTGTGTGTGTGTGTGTGTGTGTGTGTGTGTGTGTGTGTGTGTGTGTGTGTGTGTGTCCACCTGACATCTCTTAACAGTAATAATGTATTCCCTCCTATTAATATGTTATGGATCAGAGAGTATATTATCGATCCACCAGCTCGGCCATATTGGTCCCTGGTCCACTACCTTCACTGCTTTCTCCCTCTCTTTCCACTGCTGCACCACTGAGGACTGAGGCCACATATTGGTATACTTGTAATGGCTTCTGAAATTAGAGTATTTGGTGCTTTTCTGTTTTATATTATGTTTTTTATTGAATATCTTTGTTTTTTTTAGTCTGTTGGTCTGACTAAACAAGTAACAACAACATGAAGACCTTAGGTTTTGGGTTGTTATTTCCAGTGTTGGGAGTAACGGCATTTAAGTATAACGGCGTTACTAATGGCGTTATTTTTTCAGTAACGGAGTAATCTAATTAATTACTTTTCCCATCGTTGCAATGCCGTTATCGTTACTGAGAATGTAAAGTAGTACAATTTGGTTGAATGAAGCGCGAGGTGTCATGCTTTGGCTACACATCCATAGACAGTTGAAGAAACATCAGCTGCCCGGAGAGAGCAGGGGTGGGGATGATGACATTGTTGCAAATGTGATGATGATTGGCTGGGTGGGCGGATGCCCTGCTCACGCTGTCTCACTGCACACTCTGACTACCACTAAACACAAGACAGTGACAATGACGATGTTGGAACCTAACAGTTCTGAACATTACTCTTTGGAAACAAAGAGACAAGCCACAGACCTTTAGCCTCCTCTGAGAACAAAGGAGCAGCCTTCAGGGAAGTCACCAGCCTGGCACACCAAACTCCTAACAAAAGAATTCTCCAAAATGGAGGATTTACCTGTCAACACGAGGAGAACAAGGCAGACTGGTGGCGAGACAAAGAACTGCAACACAATAGTTTCATACCTTTGACAAAGGTGCATTTTTCCCATTGGCCGTCAGGTGTTTGAATGCACCACCGCCAAAGGATCGGCGATCGTCTTTCAGAGCTCTTCATGGTAACTGATTACTGAAAGAAGACGCGTCGTTCAGCTGTTCGAACCAACTACCTTGACAACACATCAATATTTAGCTTGATGTCCCAGCTCAATCTCACCTCGCCGGTCGAGATTGAGCTGGGACATCAAGTATCTTTCTGATACAAAAGGGGATCCGAGCGAAATACTGACCCAGTATTTCCTCACATCTGCAGAGGGTTAATCAGCCCTGATTCAAGGAAACGAGGGCAACGTCCCCGTTTTCTTGTTTGTCGACTTGGATCGCGTTTCGTCCACTGCTCCTGGCGAGAGATTAACTAACAAAGAACACACAGTAAGAGGCTTTGATAGTGATCTTAGCAGATTTTAGAACTAGTGTCTTTGGTTTGTTTATTAATGAGCAAGGTTATTGCTACCACTTGTTGCCATTAATGTGATTCGATTTAATCCTGGCTACTGGTCCATGTCGTGATTATTAATCTGTTTCTGTGAATGTGTCATTTGATCACGATACTGTGTTGATGGTTTGTGTTTGAGACTGTGTACATTGCTTCCCACCTTGGAGAAGTTTAGTTATTGTCAGCAAGAAGTCAGTTGTTCGCTCGCCATAGCAGAGAGTGGATTATTTTCAAACACAAGAGATGAAGATTTCCAGTGTTTTCCTTCTGTTCAAGTTTTTTCCTCTTTAACTAGTCACACACACAACACACACACACACACACACACACAGAGAGAGAGAGAGACACGTGCGTGTTACGGTAAACAGCTGGCCCTGCAAGCTAGTCACATAGCTACAGAGCTAACACTGCTAGCTTAACCACATGGAGTCTGAGTAGCTTTTGTACAGAGATAACACATGGCCTAGCACACAAGCTAAGGCTAAGCGTGTGCGTTGCGTAGCAACCTCCTTGGCCTCTTCAACCCCTCCTCGTGCACCTAGCACCACTACCGCCCTCTCAGCTCACAGGAGTAGCCATTTTTGTAGTCTTTGGGTTAGACTACATTTCAACACCCCCTCCTCCTCTTACACACACACACACACACACACACTTTTTGCTTTTGGTTGTAACATTGTAAAAAAGGTATATAAGTTTATGATTGAAGGATTATTGATCGCCCATTGATAATTTTGACGTTAATAAATTCTACTATACTTAAATAGTAGTTTGTCTGTGATTATTGGTGTATTTGTTGTAATAATCGCTGGTTGAACACAGGTAGTGCTCGAACTGTATTACAGTTGATTATTGGTCCCTGAGTTCAGGGTGGTGCCCTGTTTTGTTTGTCAATTTGGTGAAGTTATTAATAACCATATCCATAACTTTATTAAATATTAATAAAACATCTTTGTTAATTTGCCAATAATTAAATCTGTACCCTACGAGTACCCAACAGCGACGAGCCAGGGAGCACCTCACATCAACACATCAATATTTATTTTTTATATGTTTTTATTTCTATGCATGTCATATGGCAGGCTGCAATCTATTGAGTTCAAATAAATCCCAAATGTTCTAAAATACTATATATAGTGTTTTTATTCTTCAATCAGTTAATATAAACATCTTTGGCGTTAAAGATGTTATAGAACATAAAAAATAACGTCAGTTACTTTGCTGAGTAACTAATTACTTTTACAATGTGGTAACTGAGTTACTAACTCAATTACTTTTTGGGAGAAGTAATTTGTAACTGTAACTAATCACTTTTTTAAAGTAAGATGACCAACACTGGTTATTTCATAGTGAATAGTTTACTGGAAAAAAAACATTGCACATTAATTGACAAAGCATTATTATACAGTAACATGTTTAAGCCAAATCATAGAAAATGCATCACTAGTTTGCTGGTAAACTATTTGTATGTGTTGTGAACAACATCCACAGCTATTCTTATCAGATTGTCTTGATATAATTGAGAACATGATGAGATCTGTGTTAATCATTGAAAGGACATGATCACATGCCATTAAAAAAGATGTTGCTTTATCCAACTCCATTGGATGACATTCAACATGGAAGTGGTACCTAGTTATTCTCAATCATGGATCTCGAGCTCCATTAAGTCACGCCAGTGGTTTTACTTTTGTTTATTGTCACCACTGACGGAACTAATGAAATCCAGTCAGAAGATGAGGAAAACATTTGCTGCTCAAATAAAAAAGGTGTTCCTAAAATGTAGATATTGCCTCTCCTAAAAGATATGTCTTCCTATGTTCACGTGTTCCATCTGCCATAGCAGCACTCAACAAAACGCATCAATAACTTATATTATATATATATATATATATATATATATATATATATATATATATATATATATATATACATACATACATACAGTATGTGGATGTATCTTTCATGTAGTCATGTTGTGGTGTATAATGTAGTATGTGTCTATGTATTTATGTGAGGGTCTGTATAGACTGTGGCAACACATTTCCTTGGGACAATACAGAATTTATCAACCATTTATCTATTTATTAACACAACCAAAACTGCCATACTGAATCACCATAATTGATCTTTGAATTTCTGTTTCCTTGCATTTCACTTACAGCCTCTTAGATCAGTCTGGAGGAAAAAAATCGGACACTTTTGTTGCATCAAATTGTGCACTTTATTGCTGCGTTTTACCTTAAGAGTACCATAGACTTTTCTCAAAGTGAAAATTGGCATTTAAGTCCTGAGTTCAAAGCTCTAAAACTTAAAGCAATCCTTACAAGTACTCATGCACATACAGTATAGTCATTAAGAAAACACAATTATTACAAACAATACATTTAGAATAGATACCATCATTTGTGTTGGCATTAAAAAAGGAAAATAGATTACACAAACTACGGCTATTGGGATTACCTCTGGATAATAACTGCAAACCTCTCACTACGTACCTACGGACATTAACAGAGACTGCAAGATACAAACGCAAGCAGTTCACACTCATTACCAAGCTGCGAGACAGAATCAACTGCATCACACACATACACACACAAACAATACTTCACACATACCAGAGCTCATGACATTCATAAGAGGAAATGAAAAAGAGCGTGGCCCTGTGCCGGGCACTGGCGTGTGAGGCAGTTATTGTGTTCAGTAAATGTGAGTACCTTAGAGTCACTCTCTGGAGGCAAACGCCACCGAGTTATTACATTCTTATTATTCCAAAACTAATAACAAAGCCTGCCAATCACTTACACGGCAATCCTTAACCACACGCTGACAAGTGTCACGCAAACTGATTGACACACACACACACACACACACACACACAGAATGAATCCAAACACACACTCATCTGACAAGGCTGCAAGCCAGCAGTCATTTACACACACTTCCTCGGAGGGCCCCAGGGTGAGGGGAATCGTCCCCTTCATCTCAAGTGGAGAGGAAGCCCATTGGCCAAATTAGATTCCGACATTTCCTGACGGAGTTAAGCATCAATCTGCAGCGCTGCGCCGTGATTCGCCGTGACCTTGGCCTATCACAGCGCAGCGTCTGGGAGTGCTCAGAGAGGCTCTTAATCAGACCTGGAGGACATGGGGCCTATGATGACATTACTCAGCCTTTATCTCTCTACACACATCCTTCTGTTTCTCTGCGTCTGTCTTCCAATCTGCCCTCTCCTCTTCCCTTCCTTCCCTCTCAGCTCCAGGCTGAGGAGGTGGCTCCACAGCTCAAATGGATGCTTACTTAACCAGACCTCTGAATGTGAACTTTGTTCATTGATCAAATTCTGGGCCGACAGTTTGCCCTCACAATGCTGAACACAACAAAGCATGGCCCTTTTGTATCAAATGTGATCCATTTTCACTCATTCTTCTCAACAGGTACATCAACAGGTGTGTTTCTGCAGCACTGATTGCATTCAAACATCCATTCTCATTCTCACACACACACACACACACACACACACACACACACACACACACACACACACACACACACACACACACACACACACAGATGACCATCCCCTAAACAATACACACTCATCCTCATTCCTGAGCTACTGCAATCCCATTGTGAATGATGAGATTGTGCTGATGGAGATAAACGAGCCTTCATTACAGCCATGATAGCACCAAGCAGCACCAGAGCGAGGGATGAGAGGAAGAGACGCTCTCCTCCTTTTATTCTCACTGTCCCTCATTTACCATGTCCAAGGGTTCTTAATGTATAAAGGACACAAAAGGACAAGGTACATACTGCAGAATTACAATAAATATGTGCATTTATATAGCTTGCACAAATAAATGCACACATGCACCACGCAAAAGAAATATGTGCATTTAAATTGCTCATTCACACACACCTATACAGTGCTTCAAAACCGAACTCCATCCATAGAGGCTATAGAAAACACCTACATAGATAATGGAATTCTCTGTCAGGATCTATCAAGGAAAAGCTTTCACCGCCACAAGGATAACACACTTATCCTTAGCTGGAAACACACACACATTTATGCACACATAACTTTCTCAAATCCACAGACTTGCTGCGTGCCAAATTAATACAATAAAGGCATACCGTTTAAGGTACATTCTTTCCATTGGTGATTGAAAGACATTTGTAAAATCAAAGATATAAAAAGCCTGTCTCCTTTTTGGCAGACAGTGTAAGGAGAATGTAATTGGATTTTTACCCTCGTGGTTTAAACAGATGATGTTGTGGAGGGGTAGGAAGTTATGAGTGCTACACAGCACCTGTATACAGATTCAGACACACTTGTAAATAGAAAACGCAGTACAGCAAACAACTGCCAGTGTGATGTAGTAGCCCTTTGTTATTTTCAAAAAAAGTAATATTACCACTCATATCCACCCTATATCAGTGCCAATATTCACAGTCAACATTCTGTGCTGCAGCAATACAGAAGCAAGACCAGAATTTTATTAACTTCAAGATTACCAGTAGCCAGCAAGTGTGTGTATACATGTGCGTATGTGTGTGTGCGTGCGCCTGCTGCCGAGTCCCGCAGGAGTCCAGAATGGATTAGCCTGAGTCAAGCTTAATTCTCAGTAGGTCAATGTCTAGTTGTTACCTTAGAAACACGTGATGTGGAAAAAAGGAAACCAAGAGAAAGAGACCGACAAAAATACAGGAAGACAGTAATAGGAATGCAGATCAAAACCCTGATCTTGCTCATAGACACACAGTACATTGCCTCTCTCTCAAGCTCTGGCTGTCCTACAAACAAATGCACATAATCATGTGGACCCAAACATTCACCCAGAGGTTGGCTTGGAGCCAATGTAGTGACTTGCAGGTTTCGTCTTTGGCATTTTAATTGCTTTTCCATTTTCCTGTTCATTCATCCTCCCACATCCGCGTGCTCTCTACTTACCTGTCAATGGTATACACATTCTAGCATTTAGAATTACAGACTGATCAGTGAATGTGTAAAAGGACTAAGGGACCACCAATTTATCGACGAACATTGCTATAGGCCGATATTCACCTCATAGACTGCCATCGGCCCATCAGCAAATAATATTGCACCGATCGCAGTGGCAGATGTTTATGTGTTGGTTATTTGCAGGTGGACTTGGACAACAGTCCGCTAGCAAATGCTGCTACTGCAGCTGCTGATTTGGAGAAGAAGCCGCTAACTAGACACAATGCTGGTTTGACATATGACGTTAAGAGGTCATGTGTGGTTTGTTTATAGTAAAAAAAATATATTGGCGTGGGAGTAGTACCCCATGTCGGAAAAAGAACAGCGACATTAACCGCCACCAGCAAGACTCAGTCCTTGATAACCACAGCATTTGAGAATGGGAGAAAATCCCCAAGGGACAGCACCAAAGCTAAAGGAATTACTGACAAGGTGATGGAGTTCATTGCATTAGATGACCTGGTGTTTCGAAAGCCACAGACAGCCCAGTCGACATTTTGCTGACATATGTCACACTGAAATCTACAACGTCTTGGCCACACACACATTCATGAGCTACTGGCTTGTGTGAGTATGCTTAGCCTCACGGCACAGTGGATTGACAAAGATCTAAACTCCAAGGATAATATATTATTATTTTATTGCTTTTGTAATGGCTTTTACAGGAGATTGAAGCAGTTCTTCGTGTGACAACAATACATCAGTATCAGCCAAATTGTTATTTTAAATTGGTATCGGCCCAGAATTTCACAATCTGTGCATCCCTAAAAAGGACTAATTTAACCTAAGAAATGAGCAAAACTTTAAGTGGCCTTGAAAAGAGATTTTCCAACATCTACTACAACAACATCTACTACAAGACACACAAAAATTGGCACAAACGTGACAGCAGCAAGGTTTAGCCCCAAGCAGTATCACTTCTAGATGGTGAGTTTCACTAGCTCAAGGCCACTTCAGCGGGGCCAATGATACCTGTCTTGTAGGACTTAACCCAGGCCTTCTGGCTGAAGAAACTCTACTCACTACAGCCTCCTGCTGATTTGATTCAACTTCCAAAAACTTGCAGCAAAATTGGCAGTACTGTAATGAAGCAGGGCCTCAGGTGTTAGATCCTGTAATACATACAGGCATAGATGTGCAGTTCATCACACAACCACATGCTGAGGGCCAGTTCTCTCAAAGAGAAATGTTCATTTTATAGTGATTCCAGCACATCAATTCCAATAAAAAAGCATAATGTACTAATACTATGATATACTGTATTTCCCCAGGACAAATTACATATTAAAAAAAAAGACACACAAAGATGCTCCCAGTTGAGCGCTCTAGCCTGCAGCCTTGAGACAGAGCCCAGCCCACAGTGATTGATACTCCGATACAGGCGTTTTTCTCCGTAACCAAGTCCAAGTCAGTAAGAAAACACACACACTAACTTGCTGTCATCTTCACTGAGCTCTAGCTGGCACAACATGCATCTCCCTCACCCCTGCTCCATCCATCTCTAGTATTCTCCATTTATATAGTCCTCTCACTCTTCAGCATCTCTATATCCGGCGTCTGTGAGGGTGTATCCATCTACAACCTGTCACAGAACCATATCTCTTTTAATGCTTATCTTCTCTTACAACTGTTTTTCCTCAGATTTGAACTACTTTAACACTAGCGCTGCATTATAGTATGAAAGGACCTTTAAGTACATTTAAGTGTCAAGAAATCTCCCTCTGATCCATCCTTCCTACTATACCATGTACAGCCTCCAAGTACAAATTGAAGCCCACAGCAGAATCTTAAACTCTCTCTTACTCATCCCTTTAAGTGCTGACACACACCTGATGGATCCTATGCACGTTCCCAGTTCCTCCTCTGCTTTGCCACCACACCACGAAGGTCACTGCTGGCCCGCTGTCGCGCTTCCCCCTCCCGTCTTACTCTCTGTCCCTCTCTTTCTCCCTCTGCTTTGGCAAGAAAGAGAGAGAATCCTTGCAGGGGCAGGAAATCCTCAGCTGCAGACAGATACACTCAGAGACTGGAGAGCCTAACTGCAGCCGAAGCACACCAGAGGTGCTGGCTGACTGAGCTGTGGAGGGTGGCTAACGTGGCTAGGTCTACGGTCTGCACCACAGCAGCCTACTGACACACACAGCCAGAGAGCTCAGAGAGTCGCTAGCTCAAAGCTCACCGCAGCAAAGCTCAGAGTCAGCAGCCTAGCCCCCCTCCCCGCCTGCCTCTCTCTTGCTCTCACTCTGCCTCTTCCCCCTCCTCTCCACTCTCACAGTTACCACATTCCACCTAATAGCAGAATGCTCTCTTCCTCCCTCCCTCAACTAAAGTACACATCAAGCTCATTCTCAGCTCTCGTGTTTCTCTTAAGCTCGGTGATGTACGTTCAACAATGCTGAAGAGTGTTGCAGCCGAGATGTTGGCTACATCCTCTCGTCTCACAAATCAATTCACTCTCCAAGGTGTGTTTTTGTTTTTTGTGTAGGAGATTAAAAGAAAGCTTAAAAAATGTCTGAGGTCAAGGTAAAAACTGTTTCCAAAATATCAACATGCAACCACCAACAAACTTGAAAAGTTCAAACTGCAGGTTTCTACAGGTTTTTTACATAAAGAAGTCACCTCTACGAGTGATTTTACCGATGTGTCCTTCCCCTTTACTTAGGGCTGGGTATCATTTAAACATTTTAATGCAATACCATGACTTCGATACCAGTTCCTGAATGATACTTTTTTCGATACCAATTTCATAAAATCCATTTAAAACAAAAATAAATCAGAACATTACAGCACAAATCTTTATTTTTCAGCTCCTACTACATGAGCCCGTCTCTGTGTGCAACGTAGAGTTTTTCCTGCATGTCTCTACGACGTGTACCGTTAGACAGCCAATCAGAAGCATTATTAAACCTTGGTAGTTGCATTTTGCATGCTTTTTGGCTCACTGACGCCGATAAGATTTGCCCCTTGTATTGAAATTTGGTGTCGAGGCATTTTCCGATAGTAAGGAGGCCATTCAGTCTGTGCCTAAAAAGTATCAAATTCAGTACCCAGCTCTACCTTTACTTGAAGTGCTCATCAGTGAGTGGAGCTTTTGGTTGAAATGAAAACCTGCACACTGTTGGGTGTCCATTGCACATATTTGTCCACGCCTGTACTAACGGTGTGTATGCCTGCAGGAATTTTTCTTTTTAAGTGCTCAGCTTTTAAAATATTCACCTCGGCCTCGACTTTAATAAAATTGCGGTGAACGGAATGTGGTTTGCATTGCTCCAAGCACAAAAAAATTACATTGACACAAATTTAACAAATAATGGTCATCATTCTGTATAACTACTTTTTACCAAATGAAAAACTATGAAAAGAAGACCTTAGGAAAAACCTCAGGACATCAAACTGAAACTATCTGCATGATTAGATACACAATAAATGATAAAATGTTTTTAGTAATTGGGTGAACCGACCCTTTAAAATACAAAGTGGCATTCAGACACACACAAATGCACACTTATGACAGCAGGGGAGGCAGAAATGGAAGTGGGACGGTGGCATTCAGATGAATCCAAATCCACATGCCGCCACCATTTATCATTTAATGTATTCATCCTCTCCAAACCTAATGCCCTGACAAAGACGGGCTTATTCAGCCCTCCCTAACACAAAGATTAGCCTCAGACAGACTACACATACAGACACCCTCACAGAGGAGAGGGAAGAGATGAACACATAAACAGTGGGAGGGAAAGTCAAGGGGAGCAGTACCCATTGGGTAAAAAGAGCAACCTGGGAAATGAGTAACTGTATCAGACAGGGTTAGATTGGAAGAGTTGGGTAAATCATTAACATATAGCCTGTTGATAATGTTGAGATTGTTGTGTTGAATAGTAAAATGTCACTTCTCTTCTGTTGTTGCATTGATCCAACATAGTGACTCCATATGTAATACTTGCTATAGATAAAGCTCTTGTTCAAGGGGGCACAGAGTAGAAAATGACAAACTCATAAAGAGTCCGCCTTAGAGCTCTGCGGGCTTGTAGAACAAACAGCTAAAAGAATATGAAAGAAAGCCTCCACTCAGTTTTATAAACTTTCTTCCAGCCTTCTCCACCCCCTCCATTCCTCACTGTGTTTTCATCCCTCGCTCTCCTCTCTCTCATCTGAACAAGGACATTCAGTGCATCACCCCTAAAAAAATAAAACAAAGTCATCTCTATCTCTAGTAATGGCTGTTATGGCAATAAACCTGACTGTGCCGCTTCACTCCACACTGAATGAGTGCCTGTATAGGATGTGCTTATGCCCTTATATGCTCACCGTGTCAAACCTATGAAGGAACACACAACTGCGTCATTCTTTACTGCAGACCACATTTAGCGTGGCTTCCCACAGATCTATACAATGGGATCCACATGGGTACTGGAAAAGCATTTTATCTAGGAAATTCGTTTTGTCATAGATACAGTTTCCGTCTACTTCCTGGTGATGAAGATGTTGCAAGGAGCCAGTCTATTGACAGCTGTCGAGTGTGGCCATAGGGGCAGATTGATAAGAGAGTGTGTTAACTGTCATTTGGCACAGAGGAGATAGATCACATTTAAGTATTGACTGGCTGAACAATGTAGAATGCTGTTCCATCTCCCTGCCACTGTCGCATGCTCATTAAGAGCATCAGAGCATGTCATTAGCATACACACATACGCTCCCTAAAGCGTATCATTAAATAGATTTAATTATCCAACTTTCTGAGTCTCTGAATAACGACAACAAGTGCACAATGCATTCAACTTGCAAACAAATTACTCTCGTCAGAACATTTCTAATTAGTGCAGAGAAGAGGAAAAATATTGGTATTAACCTGGGCTTACTCAGTCTGTGCTTTAGTGTGTGTGTTTTAGAGTGTTTAAGAGTGTGTGTCTGTGTGTGTGTGTGTATTTATCCTCCAGTAATTATATTTCCAGGTAATGGTGGGCATAGAGGGGCAGGCCTGTGTGCATATTCCATTCGGCTTCTCAGACGTGTCCAACACTGAGGCAGATCAGATCGATCTGTAAAAGCTCATTAATTACGGATGGTTGCTGAGCGACAGAGAAGGGGGGGGGTGCAGTATTGGAATGCTAAAGCTGAGAAATAATTGAAAAATATATCTCCCTCTGGTTTGTATTTGAGAAGTAAGCACTCAGCAAGCACAGCTTTGGAGCTCAAAGGGTAAATGTTGCTGGCCATCTCTGCTGATGGAGGCTCGCATAGTATACACTCGAACACACAGGAAGATTTTAGAAGCTGTTTGGTTAAGCATTATACAGAGAAAATAAAATATGTAGGGGGAAAGCCTTGATAAAATACAATTGAGTTATACCGATACATTTCTGTTTTCCCATATGATCATCATCTGGCAAATGAAGGCATTTATGCGACTAAATGTTCAGAGTAATATCCATTTGTGAGTCCTGTTGTGATCCCGGGGACCATCAAAGAAAAAAGCCATACAACAAATGACTAGTCCAGTTGGTGAAAAAAAGACTTTCTGTACCACTTTCTAACAAGCCATACTTTGTTTATTTTAAGTTGTAAGTAATAGTTTATTAATCTTTATCATATGAATGCTTTATATATTACTAATAAGCTATTAATGGAATGAAAATCCACTTGGCTGGTGTTTATTCACACCTTGCTTTGTCTTTTTAGCACTTTAAACAGAGGTGTCCTCTAATGCAGGGACCATTCTGCCATTTAACTTCTGGAAAAGAATCGCAGGGCATCTGGAACCAAAATAAACTGCAGATATGATGGACATTCTAGTAGTAGTATACATAGCCCATTTCACTGGTCTTGCTAGCTGGAGCTCATCTTTTCGACCTTATCCTCAGTGATCTCTCTCTCTCTCTCTCTCTCTCTCTCTCTCTCTCCAAATACACTAATAACTAAATCCATATACATTACACTTCCCCCCCTCTTGGTTTTCCTTTTTCTTACACTTCTCTGCTGCTATGTGTCACCTACTGATCTTCCACAGACAGCTGACAGAACAGCTGTAGCAGTAAGCACCCCAGGCAACCTGACTAAGACTATGTTTAGACAAAAAAAATCTGTGGCGTTGAGTTCTCACTTTTTATTCTGCATTTAGACAAGGGTTCTAGGGGGGAGGAATCTGCGTGCATATGGTGACGCAAAACTGTGTGAAATTAGATGTAGTATGCACGCCAGGCGGCTAGGTACTGCCACACAACACCACCAAGGCCGCGCGCCTACGTAGAACCTTCCTTCTACTTCTCTCCTTAGTAGCACGAAACCAAAACATGTCGAAGCAAACAAAAAAAGCTGACAATTTTGTCTGGAAAGATGAGGAGGTAGAGTTGCATGTTTGTCTGATGATGACAGTCGACTGTGATAAGCCACAGCACCCATGGGAGCACTACCAATATCCTGAGCCTAGCAGCCCTTCAGCCGCTGCTTGAGAGCGAGAGGCAGCGGGCAGAGGAGGCTGAAGCAGACCTCCTCTGCTCTCTCTCTCTCTCTCTCTCTCTCTCTCTCTCTCTCTCTCTCTCTCTCTCTCTCTCTCTCTCTCTCTCTCTCTCTCTCTCTCTCTCTCTCTCTCTCTCTCTCTCTCTCTCTCTCTCTCTCTCTCTCTCTCTCCGCAACGTTGTAGCATACTCTGGCTCAAATACAACCCCAAATCAGAAAAAGTTGGGACAGTATGGAAAACAACAATAAAAAAGAAAGTAGTGATTTCTAAATGTACTTTTACTTGTATTTCATTGCAGACAATACAACAGCACATAATTTAATGTGTTCCTCATGATTTTTATTGTTTGTTTCTTTCAAAAAAACAAAATTCCTATTTTGGTTCTTGCAACACATTTAAAAAAAAGTTGGAACAGTAAAGCATTTACCACTTTGTAATGTTGCCATTCCTTTTCACAACACTTAAAAGAC
Organism: Gymnocephalus cernua; assembly: GCA_023631565.1. Taxonomy (NCBI): domain Eukaryota; kingdom Metazoa; phylum Chordata; class Actinopteri; order Perciformes; family Percidae; genus Gymnocephalus; species Gymnocephalus cernua. The sequence continues at coordinate 6,891,822 of CM042432.1, forward strand.
GTTTAGGGACTGAAGACACCAAGTGATGAAGTGTTTCAGGTGTAATTTTGTCCCATTCTTGCTGCAAACAAGTCTTAAGGTGGGCAACAGTACGGGGTCTTCGTTGTCGCATTTTGCGCTTCAAAATGCGCCACACATTCTCTATTGGAGACAGGTCGGGACTGCAGGCAGGCCAGTCAAGTAGCCGTATCCTCTTCCTCCGCAGCCAGGACTTTGTAATGTGTGCAGAATGTGGTTTTGCATTATCTTGTTGAAATATGTATGGGCGTCCCTGGAAAAGATGTCTTCTTGAAGGCAGCATATTGTGCTCCAAAATCTCTATGTACTTTTCAGCATTAATGGTGCCATCACAGAAGTGCAAGTTACCTTTGCCAAGGGCACTGACACAACCCCATACCATGACAGACTCTGGCTTTTGGACTTGTTGCTGGTAACAGTCTGGATGATCCTTTTCTTCTTTGGTCTGGAGCACACAACGTCCATTTCTCCCAAAAAATACCTGAAATACTAATTCATCTGACCACAGTACACGTTTCCACTGTGTGATGGTCCATCCCAGATGCCTCCGAGCCCAGAGAAGTCAACGGTGCTTCTGGACACTTAACATAGGGCTTCTTTTTGGCACAGTACAGTTTTAACTGGCATTTGTGGATGTAACTACGTATTGTGGTACTTGACAAAGGTTTGCCAAAGTAGTCCTGAGCCCATGTGGTGATATCGCTTATAGATGAATGACGATTCTTGATGCAGTGCCGCCTGAAGGATCGGAGATCACGGTTGTTCAGCTTAGGCTTGCGCCCTTGTCCTTTACGCACTGAAAATCCTCCACATTCCTTGAATCTTTTAATTATGTTATGCACTGTTGAAGGTGAAATAAGCAAATGTCTTCCTATCTTTCTTTGAGGAACATCGTTTTTAAACATTTCAATAATTTTCTCACGTATTTGTTGGCAAACTGGCGATCCAAATCATAATTACAATCACCTGTTGATATCACCTGTTTCAAATCATATCATTATTTAACCAATTTACCTGATTACTAGCCCTAAATTGCTCCTGTCCCAACCTTTTTTGGAATGTGTTGCAGGTCTGAATGACAGGAAAGGATGTATATTTACAAATGAAATTAAATTGACCAGACAAAACATGAAATATTTTGTGTTCACATTGTCTGCAATGAAATACAAGTCAAAGTACATTTAGAAATCACTACCTTCTTTTTTTATTTGTGTTTTCCATACTGTCCCAACTTTTTCTGATTTGGGGTTGTAAATAAGGCCTACATATGGTCACTGAACTATAACAACCTTTTCCACATTGTCGAAATCATTTAAATATTGAGCCATTACATTATAAATCTTTTACATAACAGGAGCCTATAATTTCTGTAGCCTACTCCGTAACAACAGACTACCTGGACGCCTTTTTCTCGTCTCTCTCCACTCCGCTGTCTTCAGACTTTTGCGTTTTTACCCTTTAGATGGTAACGCGACGGTGGAGCGTTTAAGATTTCCACTCTGGAAGGTGGTTTCACTTTTTTGCATTTTTAAGCCCCAAAAACGCTGTCAACGTATAAACGAAAGGCACATCCGATAAATATATTTTTCCGTTTTCACCCTCGAGCGTCATCGTGTAAACAGGGCCTAAGACACACACACACAGATGCAGACATGTACAAACACATATGCATGTGGACCCAAGCACCTCTTTCCATTAGTTGGTGACTACCAGATGAATAAAACATAGATGATCATGCTGCAGCCATCCGATTAGAGCGCACACATACATATTGGCAAACACACATATATTGTACAATCACATTTATGCGAAGACATGAGAAACCAATTCCTGTCCATCACACCAATCAGAGATAATCATAAAAAGTAATTGGTACACACTATTGAATATATGAGTGTTTGATTTGGGCTCCATCGAACTCCCACATATTCCCTCTTTGGTGACCTCCAGAATGGCGTTAGGAGTGTGTTAATCAAGATTTTTCTCTTCTCCCAAGATTTTCCCAAATGATTTCCCTATGGCAAAAAAAAAATGATAGGCTACCATATATGAGTAGTGCCTTTACTTCACAATCTTTTAGACATGTTTTTTTTCTGCCACTTTTTCTGCCATGATCTTAACTAACACAAAAAACCTCCGCGAGTGTCAGTTTAGTTACGCATGTCTACATTTCACAAAATATAATTATGTGTATAATAATTCCAACGTTGGCAAGGTATTTTGAGCCCTTTTGATCAGTGGAATATTTAATCATTCAGGTACACAAAAATTATGCAGGAAAGGATAAGACCATGCCAACAACAGTGCCACGTGCATAGAAGCCACTTATTTATGCAAGCAAGTATGTCATGTGTTGTACATTTACAAAGCACAGTGTAGTTTGGATATAGAATATGGTTATACTGTATATATTATAAATGTGGCGTACGCACAAAACGGGGTGGAAAATGTTCGTAGGCCACGCAAAGGTTGTGATTTATGAAAAACAGGGGAAACTAACCCATGCATATGCAGATTTTGGAGACAGTGGGAATTGGCGACACAGATGGTGAGGTGGTGAACTGAAGTCAGACTGCAGAAAGTTAATGCGGGAATAACGATTACTCGTAATATTTTCAAGTAGTGATGTCTCACAGGTTTTTTCACTCCATATCATCCGCGTTATCATGAAGATTAAATCCAGCAGTGTTATTTGTGCTTGTACTGAGTGATAATTGTTCTAAACACCTTATAAAATCCAAGTCAAATCTTAAATAAAAATCTGTTCTTAATATTTCATCGGTGCTGCATCACTGTCACAGAGTCCGCTACGAAGCGCAGGAGGAGATGTCCCGACTGCATGGAATACAGGATAGCATCAAATACCCTAGCGTAAGATAACTGCAGAATGCAGTGTAAAAAACTAAATATCTGTCTTTAATACTGTGCATATATCATTGAATGTCAAAGTCTGAAAATACAGCTGTTCTCTCGCACAATCGTTACACAGTCCGAACTTTAATACTGTTCGTGACAAAACCTGCATGAAGAAAAGTTTGCCTATTACACTTTTGTCTTTAAATTGTATCTCGGGGTGGGGGATACCACTAGTTGATGCTGTGATTTTGGCAAGGTGTTAACAATCACAAATTGTTGTAAACATATAAATACTGCAGTGACCCCGTGCGTAATGCTGCATGATGGCACTGCTGGCCCTGCAGGAGGACTACGCCAATGGAAGAATCAGGAGAGAAAGAGACTTGGGTCTCTCTTACAGTAGATCTATGAACTGAATTGGGTCCAGCAGAGAGGGCAACGCGCCAGAACCGTGCCATCCCGGGCCAAATACAGGTCCTCGCAACTCAGGGGGCAACCGGCTGTTTCCAGCGGTAAATGGCAGACAGCCAAGTGTTTTATATAAATATGATATATAATCTTCAACTTTATCACTAAGGCTTGTCTGGATATAATATATAGTTCTGTTAAATCTTATCATATAGGTCTGGTATATCAAAGCTGTCCCGAGTGCCGTAATGCCTGTCGTTTTGGACGGTATTAATATAGGTAGTCTATAGATCAGGTTTCCCTACACTGTGCGAGAACAGGCCGACATTATAATTCAATTTGCAGCAATTTCCGAGCGTCTAAGAAGTTTTTGTTTTTTCCCCCTTGGTGTAACGAAAGAACAATTGCATGTCAGGGTCACTAACATACTGATCAGCATTCATGAGGGGCTTTGCATTGACCATTTATGGTTAAACATGGGCGTGTACAGGGCAGGATGACACACACACACACACCATTGCTTACAGATGTGCGTACGCACGGTTTTATAAGTCTGAATTTTTTTTTTCATACACCATTTTTGTCTTTATGCCGTACGCACGTAAGTAAGGATCCTACGCAGTTTTATAAATGAGAACCCAGCACATTAATTCTGGTACAATGTTAACAAACCTAAGTCTCTACACTGCATTTTATCTTGCATGGCTTCAAGTCATGGGAAAGTCAAGGCAAAGATTTGCGGGAAATGGACATATTTGAGGCACAAAGGGGGCAGCACAGAAGGACGCAAAGATTTAAGGAAAATATCTTATTTTGAAAAACACTAGCATTTATAATACCATTTATGTACTGTATGTCAATTCTACCAAGGTATAACACATTTGCCAATGATACATTGATATTTTAAAATGCTATGTGCAGCACAATTAAGTACCTCTCAGCAATAACTCCCTAAAAGAGCATCTCTCTGTTTCCCTTCCCTCCTTTTTCCTCCTCCCAGTGCCTTCTGCGATGTCTGGGTGTTATTAATCTGATCGTGGTGGAGTGGTACCCATTACAGTCGCACACCTTAAATCAATGACTGATACATGGGGGTGTATGTGTGTCTGCATAGCCGGATATTGCAGTGAAGAATATTGGGATGTTCCTTCTCCTCCTCTTAACACCGTCTTTTGATTCCTCTCTCCTCTTTGCTGATGATCTTACTCTACAGGAGGGCCTAATGAGCCGACGGGCCTTCATGAATAAGGAGAGAAAACCCACGTACACATTTGTGCACACACACATACAGTATACACAAAAATGACTTAGACTGTTTGTTTTAAAGTGTGAACAGTGTGATAAATCACAAATGCTAGTTAGAAATAAATATTTGCATGTGCTAATTGGACTCATTAATGAAAGAGATATGAGTGGGGGTGGGGAGGGAAAAGAGATGAGTGACTACTTAAATATACACCACTGATCAGCTATCTAATTGGTGCTTTGTAATGCACACGCACACACTCACAACTGAACAGTTCGTGTACTGGTGTGGTAGGCTGTGGGAGAGGAATGATTAATACCACACACACACACACACACACACACACACACACACTTACTTCACTGAACCCCCGTCTCCAAAGAGGCTTTCAAGTAAATTGAGTTTGGGTTTAGGGTCCTGTTTATATTAATGACTCCACTGCCGGTTGTGTTAGACCCAGTGCTCTGTGTTATTACCTGCTTGATAATGAATGCCAGCTTGACTAGCAGCAGTCAATGGAGGCTGCCACACACAGCAAATAATGCTGCAACTTGCCACTGGCTTGCAAGAATAGATTAGTTGCATTCTCCCTAGACTAGAAAATTATGGCAACTGGCTAATGCAGAAAGAAACTGTGGTAGACCTGGTGGCTTTAAAGACTGACAATTACTATATAGACCTTGATCAAATAGCATTAGAAAATAATTGAATTCATTTGTTTTAACCTTCCTGGAATGGCAGATTAGTGGCATTTGTCATACAGGACAATACAGAGTCTTTAAACTATTTTAGTTCGAGGCAATTTAGTAAACATTGCGATAATAAACTTATTCCACTATGGAAAGCCCTGTGCGTCACGAATGCAAAACATTGTTACCAATACTATTGTCATTTAATTTTACTAATACAGTATAACGTTCTGCAAGCTGCGATGAGCAGCAGCACTCACAAAGACAGAAGGGCGCTGTATTACCCACAATATTACCGAGTTAGCGTTACCAGAGGTCAAATAGTTGCAATGAATGTTTTGCTCATACAGAAAATCATTCATTTACAAAAAGATAATATGTTGCAGATGCGTCGTTACATTTCAAATGTTGCATACAGTAACTCAGCCTATTTTGGATGTATCGTGAGTTAAACCGGTATCACTGTCACTGTGTCACAAGCTAAAGCAATAAGAGATTGTTGTAGCAACCAACATAATAACTTAGATTAATATAGCTCATTTCATGAAATCCAAGAACACTTTACACAAGAACAGGGGGACAAGGGAAAAGGAAATAGTAGGCCAACACAAATGGAAGGGGGACGTAATTTAATGTCGGCTACTGATGTACAACCACATTGTGCATTGTAAAGTTATTTTATGAATGAAATAGACATATTACATATCTGAGGGCCAATTCGAGTCGGTTTTGAATCATCTACAATCCTGTAATTGACTCCATTTGCTGAAGCCTGACCCTAGTCTGTCACTTTCCCTTTTAGTTGTTCTATGTTTAATTTCATTTTTTTCTGTGATGGCCCTGCCCCAGTATCAGCTACAACCGATAACTTCTAAAATAACATTAAAACACAGTTAAGCTTTTACCTGGTTGCATTGGCTTTTTTCATTTTGTGACTTTGCAGGAAAAATCTAACCCGGGAAAAGCAATTAATAAAAACAATATAAAAATAGCGTTAGTCTTGTTTGCTGTTACAGGTCAATTATAGGGCTGTCAATCGATTAAAAACCGTAATCGAATTAATTACATACTCTGTGATTAATTAATCTAAATTAATCGAATACATCATTTTTGCTGTGAAAGAATTTTGAATATTTCAATTCAAATGAATCAATGAATAATCAGCATTAGTGACATTAAAGTTAAAAAACTCTATTATTATTTTCACTGTTCAAATAATGACCATAACAATCAACAATATGACCTAATATGTTGAGGAAATAAATTCAAAAGGTTATTTTACAGTAACTTTGAATGCACCGCGAGGCTGTAGGTTACCAGTTTCATTGAACGCACCGTCTCCGTTTTTCCAACAAAAACACAGACGGCAGAAACACAGTCAAACTTTACACCATTTAGCGTTAGCTGTCAGCATTTTAACCGTGTTTAATCCAGCTACTAGCTAGCGGAAGGCTAACGTTACCTGCTGTTGAGTGTAGTGTTAACTAGCATCACATGCAGCGATGTTTCAGTTGCCTGTCCCTCCATTTTAATGGTGACTAGAACGGCTCCGGGTGAAAGGTCAATATGGAATGGAATAATCTGCATTATTTTTTTTAACGTATTATTTTTTCTCAGATTAATTAAATCGAAATTAACGCGTTATTTTGACAGCCCTAGTCATTTATAATCATCATCCATCGTCTTCCGCTTATCCGTTGTCGGGTCGCAGGGGGATCAGCTCCAGCAGGGGACCAGCTCCAGCAGGGGACCCCAAACTTCCCTTTTGCGAGCCACATTAACCAGCTCTGACTGGGGGATCCCAAGGCGTTCCCAGGCCAGGTTGGAGATATAATCCCTCCACCTAGTCCTGGGCCAGCCACCCTCCTGAGGAAACCCATTTCGGCTGCTTGTACCCTGGATCTCGTTCTTTCAGTCATGACCCAGCCTTCATGACCATAGGTGAGGGTAGGAACGAAAACTGACCGGTAGATCGAGAGCTTTGCCTTCTGGCTCAGCTCGCTTTTCGTCACAACGGTGCGATACACTGAATGTAATACCACCCCTGCTGCGCCGATTCTCCGACCAATCTTCCACTCCATTGTCCCCTCACTCGCGAACAAGACCCCAAGGTACTTAAACTCCTTCACTTGGGGTAAGGACTCATTCCCTACCTTAGAAGGCGCTTCATCGGTTTCCTGCTGAGAACCATGGCCTCAGATTTAGAGGTGCTGATCCTCATCCCAGCCGCTTCACTCGGCTGTAAACCGATCCAGCTCTCGCTTTGGTCATACAGAGATTGGATGGCCCTGAGAAGGGACCCCCTCACCCCATACTCCCGCGGCACCTCCCACAGTATCTCCCGGGGGACCCGGTCACACACCTTCTCCAGATCCACAAAACACATGTAAACTGGATGGGCATACTCCCAGGCTCCCTCCAGGATCCTTGCGAGAGTGAAGATCTGATCCATTGTTCCACGACCAGGACGGAATCCGCATTGTTCCTCTTCAACCCGAGGTTCAACTATCAGCCAAACCCTCCTTTCCAGCACCTTGGAGTAGACTTTACCAGGGAGGCTGAGAAGTGTGATACCCCTGTAATTGGCACACACCCTCTGGTCCCCCTTTTTGAACAGGGGAACCACCACCACCCCGGTCTGCCACTCCTTTGGCACTGTCCCAGACTTCCACGCAATGTTGAGTAGGCGTGTCAACCAAGACAGCCCCTCCACACCCAGAGCTTTCAGCATTTCCGGACGGATCTCATCAATCCCTGGGGCTTTGCCACTGTGGAGTTGTTTGACTACCTCAGTAACTTCCACCAGGGAAATTGACGACAATCCCCCATCATCCTCCAGCTCTGCCTCTACCATAGAGGGCACATCGGCTGGATTTAGGAGTTCCTCAAAGTGCTCCTTACACCGCCCTATTACCTCCTCAGTTGATGTCAACAACGTCCCATCCTTACTGTACACAGCTTGGATGGTTCCCCGCTTCCCCCTCCTGAGGTGGCGGACGGTTTTCCAGAAGCGCCTTGGTGCTGACCGAAAGTCCTTCTCCATGTCTTCTCTGAACTTCTCCCACACCCACTGCTTTGCCTCTTTCACAGCAGAGGCTGCAGTGCTTCGGGACCTTCGGTACCTTGCAACTGCCTCTGGAGTCCTCGGGGGTAACATATCCCAGAAAGACTCCTTCTTCAGTCGGACGGCTTCCCTGACCACCGGAGTCCACCACGGTGTTCGGGGATTACCGCCCCTTGAGGCACCCAAGACCCTAAGACCAGGCATGGGGGACTCAAGTCACATGACTTGACTCGAGTTAGACTCGAGTCGCAAATTTTAGGACTTGAGACTTGCTTGATAAACATTCATAAAAGACTCGACTTCACTTTGACTTGATATTCATGACTTCAGACTTGACTTAGACTTGAGTCAAATGACTTGACTTTCTGTTAAATAAATATAAATAAAATAAATATATTGTTTTCCTCTCTGATATTGAGGAGGAGTTAACGTTACGATTTTAGTACTGTTGCATGCGCGGGAACCCATTGATATGATGACGCGCCGGCAGACCTGCAGTAAACAAGACTGGCTACCGCTGTTATTTAACATCATGGATTCCTCTGCACCGAAAATAATAAAGTTATGGCTATAACCGTGGATTTCCACAGGCTGCGTAACTGCTGCGGAACGGCTCCGCTGCAGAACGGCTCCGTGGTCCGCCGTCCGTCAATACCCACTGGATCCGGAGTTGTTGCGGAACGGCTGCGGCCGGGACTGACAGCTGTAGTCACGAGGACCCACTAGATCTCGCGAATTCACGCAGAATAGAACCACAAAACCACCAACAGTTTGTTTCTATTCCGAGGAGTAGAGAGGAAACAACTCCGTGCTGTGTTTTCAAGGTGTAGTGAAGGGAAATATGATCCGCCGTGAGCACGGTGTATTTTATTTTGAAAATTAACCGGATGTTTTATTTTGTTTCTGTGCTCGACTTCCTGTCCTGCACTATCTGCCGTGTGCTGAATTGCTGCGGAGCTCTCCGTTGTCTGGCAAAAATAGAAGCTCTGCGTATCTGATCCGCAGGGCTGCGGACCGCCGGAGCTGTGCCGGAGTCGGAACGCAGCAGTTACGCAGCCGGTGGAAATCCACGGTAAGGATTACACATCTGACCAGGGCAAAGAAGAAACGAACAGCAGTTTGCAAGGTCTGCAGTACAAAAAATTCCAATGTCAACCACCACGTCGAATTTCATCAGACACTTCAAATCAGGAGAGATTCAGGTTCCAGTCCCCATATTCAGCTGAACGTTGGACACTTGTGATGAACAGAACTCTTTTCAGTTTTGGGCATCTCTCTCTCTCTCTCTCTCTCTCTCTCTCAAAGTTCAACATGTTGTTATAGTTTTTTTTCAGACACGTGAAAGCACGTCACAGCGCACCGTGGCTGCTCTTGCGTGTGTTGGTCTTACCGCGGCACGCGCAAGAGCAGCTGCGGTGCGCTGTGACGTGATTTCAAAAAACAAAAACAACACAGAATGCACGTGGATCCACAAACGGAACATGGACTAGAGGTTGATTTTAGCCGTCAGCATCTCCCAGAGCTGTACGACACAAGTCCCAGGTCGTACAGAGACCTCGGACGCAAATCTTGTGTTTATGTGTCCAAAGCAAGTATTTATACCAATGACATAATCAAGCTGACAAGTCCATATATATGCCATCGTTTATACCAAGATAGTGAAACTGCTTTGTGTTGTTGTCCATATTTAACAGTTCACTCCGTAAATATAGTCTAATGAACAATGCACATGAGCACTATTCCTTATATGTTAAGTATATACATTACTGATCTGAGAAATGCGCCAAAGCAATGGAGAAGAACTGTAGCCTACTGTTGTGAGCTGCAAAAAACAAATACCAAGTTGATTATATATGGCTCCATACAGGTACTTGTAAGATATATTTGTATTTGTATGTTTATATTATGTAAAATGTGTTTGGACTGATTGACGCAAGTCATGTTCGTTTTTATTGAAGTTCACATGTAGGTAGTTATAAGCCTTTACACAGGATAACTACCCATTAACAAGTGTACGTAAGCTCCAGTTTGAGGAATTAATTGTACATATGTATTAAACAAAGTGTTTTCCAGAGTATGAATGGATGATGAATGTATGAATTTAGGCTCTTAGCTTACCCGACTGTAATGACTGCAGAGCTCTTATGTATGTAAACATGCAATGACACGTAGTGTTAAAATGCACCATCTTATTTAGAAATTAAAATAATCCACACGTCTTCATCTTCATTTTCTTCATGTATTTATTTTTAAACAGGGACAATGTACAACCTATACATTAACCTTAGACAGGTGAGATGCATTTTACCAGGTTGTAGCACTTCTAATAAGCACTAGCTAATTTCCACCTGTAGTCCCTGGGCAGGCTGATGCCAACAAATACATTTACTAACACTTTTATCCCAAAACCAACATTAACATGATTGTACCCTTCATTCATTTACAGATATGCTCCCACATACACATCAGTTACATTATGTGAACATGTTTGTTTTAAAATAAGCCATTTATTTATTTATTTTCTATTTAGAGGAGTGTAAGAAAATGTGGAAGAACCTAAGGGACAGGTAGGCTACATAAAGGAGAGGAGGCAACAGAGAGACAAAAAACGTGGTGCAGGGGCAGACCAAAAACGTACTTGGAAGTACTTTTCCATACTGTCTTTTCTGGAGCCACACGTCAGGGAGAGACAGATTGCCAGACGCTCCGTTGTAGAACTGGACTATCGGAATGTTGTTCGGATCCGGGAAATCATAGAACCGGCTCTCGTCAGCAGACTGTCAAATTGCTCCCTGTTGAGCCGAAAGTAGCCCTGGAACCGGTCAAAGTGAAAGGGAGCTCCTTCACCAGCTAGAATTCCCCCAACTGCTTTCTGAACCTGAGAGTCTCGTGCACCCACACCCTTCTTGCTGCGGGTGCCTTCCTCCGTCTTCTCCTCCTCACAATCAGGGCAAGTGCCAAGGCTTTCTTTTGGTTGACAGAAAGAAACCTCTTCGCCACCAAATCACAGGTGTATATACAATGTCGTAATGCATCAGATGTAATGCACATCTGATGTCAACACCGGACGGACGCAGACGTGCATTTAAATATTGTCGCATGTATGACGTAAATTTAGAAACTCTTGCCTCTTCTGCGCCGAGCCCCGCAGCAAGCACAACAAAAGTTATTTTGGGAATAGGACAACCTAGCTAACTCTCTCTCTCTCTCTCTCCATACACACACACACAACACACTGCACTCTCACACACACCACATGCACACATTCACTCACAAATACACTGACAAATATTAACATATAGCCTACTATTCAATCTCTCCAAATTATGCAAAGGTGGTGGGATTCAGCTACTCTTAAAGAATATGTTGTTTTTCTTTAAGAAGAGGAAAGGTTAAATGTGTTTCTGTCCCATAAAAGTGAGGCATGTTTGAAGAATATTATTTGACTTAGAAACCATTATACTTGAATTGTTTGAATGAATTTCATGATTTGATGTCATGTTTGAGGCATATTGAACAAATATGTATGTTGATTTTTTTTGTTGGCCTAATATCAGTTTTAGGCTGTGCTTTTTTAAATCTTTATACATTTAAACTGTTCAGATATATGTGGCTTGGACGCAATGTCTTTTGAATATTGAGTAGGAAAAAATGCAAATAAAACTCCAGCAGTTCATAACCATTGTCTTTAGCTTGTTTAAAAATGGAAACTTTTGTATGACTTGACTTGCTTGACCAAAGCTATGATTTGACTTGCTTGATTGTCACACAAAATGACTTAGACTTGCTTGAGACTTGAAGGTTAAGACTTGAGACTTGCTTGTGACTTGCCCATGTGTGACTTACTCCCATCTCTGCCCAAGACCACAGCTCCCTGCCGCAGCTTCAGCAATGGAAACTTTGAACATTGTCCACTCAGGTTCAATGCCCCCAGCCTCCACAGGGATGCACGAAAAGCTCCGCCGGAGGTGTGAGTTGAAAGTCTGTCGGACAGGAGCTTCCTCCAGACGTTCCCAATTTACCCGCACCACCCGTTTGGGCTTACCAGGTCTGTCCAGAGTCTTCCCCACCCCCCGACCCAACTCACCACCAGATGGTGATCAGTTGACAGCTCCGCCCCTCTCTTCACCCGAGTGTCCAAAACATACGGCCTCAGATCAGATGAAACGATTATAAAATCGATCATTGACCTTCGGCCTAGGGTGCTCTGATACCAAGTACACTTATGAGCATCCCTATGTTCGAACATGGTGTTTGTTATAGACAATCCATGACTAGCACAGAAGTCCAATAACAGACAACCACTCTGGTTTAGATCAGGGAGGCCGTTCCTCCCAATCACGCCTCTCCATGTGTCTCCATCATTGCCCACATGCGCGTTGAAATCCCCCAGCAGAACTATGGAGTCCCCCTCCGGAGCCCCGGCCATACAGGACTCCATTCAAGGTCTCCAAGAAGGCTGAATACTCCGAACTCTTGTTTGGCATATGCACCAAACAACAGTCAGAGTTTCCCCCCCACAACCCGCAGGCGTAGGAAGGCGACCCTCTCGTCCACCGGGGTAAACTCCAACGTAGCGGCGCTCAGCCGGGGACTTGTGAGTATCCCCACACCCGCCCGGCGCCTCACACCTTTTTTTTCTTCTTTTTAATCATTAGATGAAAAATTTGTTTCAAAAACATTAAAAAGTTACATATAGTAACTTTAAGCTAGTCTTAGTACAGTGGGACGTGTTTTTTTTCATGAAAAAAAATAAGAAAAAAGACATTTGGTACAGCTACAGTTTTCACTGTATTCAGAGCAGGAACAGAGCAAATGGAGCCAAGGCGTCACACTGTTGCTCAGTGCTAACAGTATACAGGTTAGAGTGTTAGAGTGTGTGAATCTTCACTGATCTCCCGATTCAATTATGATTATCATGTCAGCAATTCGATATCTCGATGGATCACAATGCGTCAAAAACATTTTTCTATTAAAGCCATATAGGATATTTTACTTGACAAGCTTGCATTGTCAAGTGCAATGCCCAAGCTGCAATAAGTAACTTTAGACTGGAATGATGAGTTGTTTGGGTTTGTTTCTTTAAGGTAGCTACCATGAAGGTTTACCTATTTTTGGATAAATCATGTACCACCCTACTTTTAACCTGCAAATCTATTGTACTGTTTTGGAATAACTGACCCCAGACAACTCTTTAACAAAAAAGGTATTGTTTACTGAACGATAACTTAAATGTACAAATAATATGTTGCCGTTGGATTGAATAACAAAAAAAAACATTGATTCCTCCTTACAGCAGTTTCAATGTAATGTACACACACACACACACACACACACAGGTTGTCACATATTTAAGTGATAATGAATAGTCACTGAATGTGCTTAAATTAAATAAAATTATGTGTGAAGGTTGGGCACTTTCAGCCTGCAATGCAGCAGTGGCCAACATAACAGGCAAATAGCAGATGTATAGAGCTGGGCGTTTGAATAGACCACTCCATTATGTGAATGGGTGTGCAGATGGCACTTAGAGGAATCGCCTGATCATCAGCTCATCTAGGTGGCACAAATGACTTCATGTTTCTGCTCAAGGCCTTCGCTCTGTGCTCCATTTTAGCAGCTTAATTAAACTACTGGGCACAGTAAACTATGGCTTTAATCTCCCTGCGCTCATTTTATCTGAACTGGAAAAAATTACTAAAACATTGTTGTAGCAATTGATTTATCCACCTACATGTTAATAGCACAGAGAAGCCCATTCTCTCAGGAGGGTCAAATGCTATTCTAAGAAATAGAAGAAATCCTTGAAGTAGTGCTCGACCATAAAAAAAAAAATCAATTCGTTGATCACAAATTGATGATACATACAACATTTTCCATGACAACATACATTTATACATACAATTCAAAATCTGCACCAATATTCGTTTTGGGATTTGCTAAAAATCTGAATTGTGTCATGAAATATGCCTTCATACTAGGGCTGCACAATATGCACAACATTTCTCATGGCTTTGCTGAATACTGATTATTGAACAGTGAATAGTTTATGTCTGTTAAATCTCCTAGAATAACTTTGTATAAACCCCTGTGCACTGCATCATTTCACACTGAAATTAATAACAGCCAATTAACAGCCAACACCGGTGTGTAACTTATTAAAGAGCTAGGCTGCAACTCTGTAAGTACTCTCATCTTATTTTCCATCCACTGTTTATCTAATAAAGCAGAAATGTCATCAGAATGAATCTTTAAAAGGTTAGAGAATGGAAAGCAGCAGCAGCTCGTAATAAATATTGTCCGACTCTTGAGTTGGGTTCAGACTATAAGCTGCAAATGTTTGAGCCAAGTTGAGTGAAATGTTATCCTGCTGTAGTAATAGCAGCCTATAGTTGGAGGTTTGAAAGGCTACAACAGTCCATCTGCAGTTGCAAACATTGAAATCCACCAGCTTTGCTCAGCATGACCAACATTCTTCAGGTATAGCCATTGAGAGTATGGTACCCTGTGGGTATTGCATTAATAATAATAATAATAAATTGAATTTATATAGCGCTTTTCATAGACTCAAAGTCGCTTTACAGGGAAGAATTACAAGTAAGGAAAATACAGCATAACATGAGGAAAGGGGAGGAAAACCTCGGCAGTAAGCACATACAACACAATTCAACATATGACTTGCAACAGGGGAGGGAAATGGGGGGGAATGGCCAGACATGGGGGACTCGAGTCACATGACTTGACTCGAGTTAGACTCGAGTCGCAAATTTTAGGACTTGAGACTTGCTTGATAAACATTCATAAAAGACTCGACTTGACTTTGACTTGACATTCATGACTTGAGACTTGACTTAGACTTGAGTCAAATGACTTGAAATGACTTGATTTTCTGTTTAATAAATATATATTTTCCCCCTCTGATATTGAGGAGGAGTTAACGTTACGATTTTAGTGCTGTTGCATGCGCGGGAGCCCGTTGTTATGGTGACGCGCCACACGGCGGCAGACCTGCAGTAAACGAGACTGGCCACGGCTGTTATTTAACGTCATGGATTCCTCTGCACCGAAAATAATAAAGTTTGGCTATAAGGATTACACGTCTGACCAGGCAAAGAAGAAACGAACGGCAGTTTGCAAGGTCTACTGTACAAAAAAATCCGACGTCAACCACCACCGCGGCGAATTTCATCAGACACTTCAAATCGGGAAAGATTCAGGTTCCAGTCCCCATATTCAGCTGAACCACTATTTGGACGCTTGTGATGAACAGAACTCCCTTCAGTTTTGGGCCATGAATAAGCACACCCTCCCCCCTTTGTTCAAGGTGGCGGTAAGAACGAATACAACTAGGCACACGGTATACATACACACAATAAACTGCTCTCTCTCTCTCTCTCTCTCTCACACACACACACACACATGCAGACACACACACACACACGCAGCAGAAGCTAGGCACACATACACACACACACACACACACTGCACTCACACACACCACATGCACACATTCACTCACCAATATTAATAACTTTTCATTCACTCTCTCTCTCAAACACGCACACATTCACTCACAAATACACTGACAAATATTAACATATAGCCTACTATTCAATCTCTCCAAATTATGCAAAGGTGGTGGGATTCAGCTACTCTTAAATAATATGTTTTTTTCAAGAGAAGGAAAGGTTAAATGTGTTTCTGTCCCATAAAAGTGAGGCATGTTTGAAGAATATTATTTGACTTAGAAACCATTATACTTGAATTGTTTGAATGAATTTCATGATTTGATGTCATGTTTGAGGCATATTGATATTTTTGTTGGCCTAATATCAGTTTTAGGCTGTGCTTTTTTAAATCTTTATACATTTAAACTGTTCAGATATATGTGGCTTGGACGCAATGTCTTTTGAATATTGAGTAGGAAAAAATGCTAATAAAACTCCAGCAGTTATAACCACTGTCTTTAGCTTGTTTAAAAATGGAAACTTTTGTATGACTTGACTTGACTTGCTTGACCAAAGCTATGACTTGACTTGACTTGCTTGATTGTCACACAAAATGACTTGGACTTGCTTGAGACTTGAAGGTTAAGACTTGAGACTTGCTTGTGACTTGCCCATGTGTGACTTACTCCCATCTCTGGGAATGGGGGGTGGAGGTAACCCAGACATCGGCAAGCACAGAGCCATAGAGATAGTGTCTTTCTCTATCACTCTGGGCAAGCAGCCATCAGAGCAGGCAGAGAAGCGGCGAATAAACAGCGCCAGCGTCCTCTCCGTCCGACCGAATGGCGCTGGTGACAGACCAGCTTGTCAGACTGGGGGGTAAAAAAGCGGCGAAGGCGTGGGACGGGGGTATTAGGGTGGAGGGGGGCCTGGTGAGAGTCGCTTAGCCTGGCACCCATTGGGGCCTCAGTCCGCAGGATGTCATAGCGTTAACACAGCAAGTTGCCATGGAGACAACCTTGAATAGGTCCCAAGCAGAGTCAACAATCAGCAGGTGTCTGAGGGAAGTTTGGGAGGAACACAAGAGTGTCTCTCTGCAATGCTCTTCGAGGGGGATGTTTTTGTTCCAGCAGCGGCCTTGGCCGAGGCCAGTGCTGGATAAGGGGGCCGAAAGTTGATAAGATTGGCTGTATTTTGTCTCGGCGCGAGTAGCTGCATTCCTTTACACAGCCACTCTGTTAGTCAATTTCTGGTCAATCTGTCTTTGTAAAAGCGGTGATCTATCCAAGATAATATCCAAATTGCAGTTCATCTCCATGTTGTTAACCATAGTGCGGTTAATAGTCCCAGCTTCAAACACTGACTGCTCTGCCCACCGCTTCAATCATTCCAGGCAGCTTTTTGGGGCTTTCAACAGCTGTCATAGTCTTGTCAAATTTGTCGATAAACCAGGCCAATGCCTAATCCGGTCAGCAAGGGCCTGTTATCATGGTTCCGAATAGGTAGATATCCTCAACGTCCTCCCTGGAATGAGCCGCCAGACACACGACCCGTCACTTCTCCCACGCGTCCATCGTGTAGCCAGCAGCAAACGTTCCGGCAGGGAAAGCAGGTTCCCCCGAACCCAAGCTCCTCGTCGAGAAGATGGTGTCAATTGCGTTGAGAGACCAGTTGATCAAATCCATGGTTTTAGGGTTTGGAGAGCAGTGCTGAGAGAGTCTCTCAAAGAGTTAGACGAGACAAGAGGAGCAAGCAGGGGAGGTGTGGGAGAGGAGAGGGAGAGAAAATGTGACCGCCTTCGTTGAGAGCCAAACGAGATTAGAGATTAGAGAGAGAGAGAGAGAGAGAGAGAGAGAGAGAGAGAGAGAGAGAGAGAGAGAGAGAGAGAGAGAGAGAGAGAGAGGTCTGCTGGTTCTCTATGAGTGAAGATTCAGCAAGCTTTAATAATTCACCACTGTTTTAACTCCCAGACAGGGATTTCAGGGAACAAACCCCACACCCACAAATGTCAAAAAAGTAAAGAAGGTAATAAAAAGGAAGCCGGCATAGAGGCACAGGTTTCCAAATGTGAAATAAACTGTTTGGGCATCAGCATCCTGAAGTGACCAGCAGCAGAAACGCCATTTTCGAGGAGCAGACTGAAGCGGTAAGATAAGGACGTTAAATTGCCACTGGCAGGTGTTCCATGCATGGTTTTAAATTACTGTAATATGTCGTTCATGGTTTATGTGTCATGTTCGTGTCATGTTTTTTTCCTTAATTTTTCCAGTATATTTTTTATTGCCCACTAAGCTAAATTTGACACTACAGTTCTCAACATCATAAGTCAGGAAAGATCACATGACAATGTTATATTTACCATATTTCACAAAGTCACATGTTGATAAAATGAGAGAGCTGGGTGAAGAGAAAATGAAGGTTCTAGCTGAGATTGAGTTGGGAGTAAAATGGATGGCTTTGTTATAAACATTTTGTGTAAAGATATTCAACACTAATTTTAGAAGAAGAGGTGAGTGACATTTCTTTCTGGTTTTTCAAGAAAAAGAAAATGTGGTTCTACTTATCACAGTGCACATAAATGCCATGACCTTACACTGTGGCTACAGACAGTACAGTATAACCAGACACCTCTGACGGACACACTGCTACACTGGAGGCTGTTTCAAGAAACCTTACTGCATACAACTCAAACTAGGGCTGAAACGATTAATCGAGGTACTCTAATAACTTGATTACAAAAATTCCTCGAAGCCTTGTTAAATTCATATGACACGCACTATACGCCCAGGGATCTGATTGTTCCACACGGATCGTTGTTCAGGAAGCACACCACTAGCGCGTAATACATTTTGAATTTAGTAGGCGCGATGGCGGAGAGTAAAGATGTTCAGAAACGGCAGAGAATGTCTAAAGTTTGGGATCATTACATACTAAAAAAAGGAAGAGAACAAGGTGCAATGTGTCTACTGCAAAGTAAACCTGACCTGGCATACCACAGCAGTACGACTTCAATGATTCAGCATCTGAACCGAAAACATCCGCTCCACGCTGTTTCACCAAGCGTCGCTGAAACAAGGTAACGTAGCCTAAGCAGCCACTGATTTTAATCGCATACTGGATTTGTAGCGATGTCGTGATGTGGTTTGATTAGATATGATGTTTAGCTTTGATGTTTTTAAGTAGTAAACATATTCACGTTCAATTGTAAGAGAGTATAGCCTAAAAAAAAGAACCCCTTCACTCACACACACACACACACACACACACACACACACACACACACACACACACACACACACACACACACACACACACACACACACACACACACACACACACACGTCTAATTTCACAGATGGTGAACAAATTGTCCTCTAACCTAAAGAAATACATGTTCGTGCGGGTGATATAATTTGTGCGACTGTGTATGTGTGTGTTTGTTTGTCTTTGAGTGTGTATTCATCTCAGATTCAGACAATGAGAGAAAGTCAGGGAGGCGTGACGAGAGCTCAAGTTGCAGGGGGAATATCTATGTGATTGTGTCTGTTCGTACATCTTGACACTTGGGTGTGTGCAAGCGCACAAGGGTGGGGGATGCGACCAATACAGTACACAAGTACATCTCTGCATTAGGCTGCAGTGCAGAACAGCCAACAAAGCTTCACACACAGACCTCTTCAAGATTCAGAGGCCGTCACGTATCTGCTAGATGCAAGTTGACAGTTTCACTTCTAAACTGATTTACAGTGAAATGACACTCACACAGCCTCACTCCCTGCTGCAGAGCAAATGAATAGCCAAACATATACGTTTTTCCCTTTAACATCAACATGCCATAAAGTTTCAACATGCTAAAAATTGGATGTGTATGTATTTGTGTACAGGATCAGTATCATTCTCATTCTGAATGTCACACTTTGAAAGCCTATTCGCCTCTTTAAAATCCCAGCATGTAGTTCACTTATTCTGATACATACATTTCCATTATAATATTCATGGATTTTTAAATAAATCAGCATTTTGGTCTCCAGGAGAAGATTATGAAAGCCCTACAGACCTATCAGGTTAATTCAGAGTTAAGCTGTGAGTGTATTGCTTTTGTCGATCTGGGCAGGTTGTTTTTCTTTCAGCCCAAAACTGGAAAATCTATTTAGCCCCAATCAGAAAATGACAGCTCAAGAGCTTACCTCAGTGACCAAATCCAGGGCAGAGTTCTTACAAACAGCTCCCTGATGGATATCTGGCTGGATGTGAGAGGGTTCTCTGTGTCTGCGCATGAGTGTATGTTTGCATTTCCTCTTTATAGTGTGCATTTCTGGAAATACACATACACCTCACATGCATCAATCTACCACCACATAAATGGACTGTCAGAAAAAGTTGTTCGTGTTCAAAGAGGCCAAATAGGAAGCAGGGCGCAAGCATATAGAGAAAGTGTGTAGAAAAGAGAGAGCGACAGAGGAGGAGAGATTGAAGGGAAGCTGCGAGTGTACGGAAGAGAGGCAAGAGATTGTGCCAGCTGGGTTTGAACCCCCGTCTTTAGAAAAAGTGCTTTTATATTAATGATTCAGACAATGTTTTCTCAGGATTGGAAATGGATACTGTTATGACTTTCTTGATTCAATCTAAACTGTCTCATTCAGCTCACTGTTCTTCTCAATACACGATGACAACACATTGTGACGGGCTCATCTTTCCCAGTCTGTTTCCATCACACCCACACAATCCATCTGTAAAGAGCACAGAGGAAGTCCCTGAACATTACAGTCAGTTGACATTTATGCCATGACAGGACAGTTTTAACACATTCTCCACTGTGTGTGTGTGTGTCTGGATGTGACATTTCTGTGATTAGTGCTTGTGAGGCCAATGCCTCATTAAAGGTTATCCTTTAATTACGAGGACATCTTAGGGTCAATATCGAGATGACAATGCCCCCTCTCTCTTCCCGTTGTCACACACACACACACACACACACACACACACACATGACCCAGTATTGTATGTAAAGCCACTCAAAGCTAAGAGGGGCTAAAAGGAATCATCACAGTAGCTCCACTATCCCTGCTTAAATCAAAGCTCACGAGACACATTTACTGTATACACATGCACATCCATAAAACCCTAATACAGAAACATAAGGACATAAGGCCCAATTACAGATGGTCTTACAGTATTAAGCTGTATTGTACAGTCGTGAATCGTTCTCTGCTATCTGCTCAGTGAGATCAGCTGCAGTAACAGCCCAGCTCTCAGACAGAATAGGAGGCCATTAGCCACAACACAGACAGATGGAGCAGAGGATGAATGTCTCAGATGTGCTGGAATGGAGCTTCACCAGCTTTTTATCATGCACACAGAGAACGCCACTAAAGGTAGAAACAATTACAAAACAAACCTGGAAGCTTCAGTATAAATTTAAAGTTTTGAACCACCTCTTGCTCTAGGACAGGGGTGTCAAACTACTTCACTAAGGGCCACACTGGAAACTAAGAATCACATCAAGGGCCAGACATGTTTAGTTTATTCACATGCTTTTACTGTATTTCATTGAAAAAGTCAAGGATCTTTTACTGGATTATTGCATGTCTCATATATCCTTCTCACTTACAGTTTGGGCGACATGAAGCCCCTAAAAATATCTTAGCCATCAAAGAAAAAAGTGACAAAAACATTGGAAAAAAATGCCATAAAAGGACCCAAAAACGTCGGAAAAAGTTGCAAAAACGTCGTTAAAAAAGGCAAAAGCGCCTGCAAAAGTGACAAAAACCTTCAGAAAAAGCGACAAAACACTGAAAAAGCTACAAAAACTAGGTGGGCCAAAATTGATTGTGAACATAAATTGATATGCGGGCCGGATCAAAATCTGCAAGGGGCCGGATTTGGCCCACAGGCCTTGAGTTTGACACATGTGCTCTAGGAGTTGGTTGAAATGGGTGATTTTGGGGAAATTTCTGGGTAATGTCTTACAGAAGTAAAACAATAACTGCAAAAGAAGGTTATCTCTCTTATATTAAACTTTAATGATCCCTGTGGGCAAACTGGGTCATTGCATCAGCAATTATTAGTAAACAGCAAAGGAACAAAATGGGCAATATAACAATAACGACGCTTGGGATTGAACAGTTACAACATTATCATATTAAGTAAAAACTACATGAAATTAAAGATACGTAAAATGCAGTGTAGGGATGTTCGTCACAAGTTACAATATTCTGTGATTTAACATGTTTACAATTCAATAGCTAAATAAAGATGTTATTCACATCAATTCATGCAACAATTCATCTCATTTCATAAGAACACGTGGGCCTAGCCTACATTAAAGAGCAGTTTATATGTTGACTATATCCAGTGTTGGTCATACTATAGAAATATGTTTTGCTTGTGTATATTGAATAATACAGAAGATACCTCACTTAAAGAAATTGCAATATTGGTCTAAATATAATAATTTGAAATACAAAATATATCAGCTGAATGGCTCTGCATTAAGCAGCCTGCATCACTTTTCACTTTCCTTTTTTCTTCCTTCTTATAATACTGTGAGTGATTTGTATAATATCCACAGAGAGTAATGGCAGTCTAGATCTGTAAGCTGTAGATGGGATTGACATCTTTTCAACCCAAGCATAAAGACAATACAGAAGTTCAATTGCATTTTTTAATTACAACAAAAAGCACTTGGTGTACCTGCAAAATGTTGCTGGAATAGACGCAAAAGAAACCTTTTTGCTTTACTCAACAGACTCTGCACACACTGTTTGAGCACAATGATATATGACAGCAGGTGGGAGTGCTAACAATGCCGATTCCTCTTACCTTTTGCACCATGCTTGCAATGTTCGTCAGCGGCAAAGGTGCACTGTTGCTTCCACTACATTTGGGCCTCAAGAACTGACCTGAGAGCATGCACAAACAGATAAAAAGGAGAGTAGTTCTAAGAGTGTAAAAATATACACAAATGTCCATTTCGGTTTGTCTTTATAGTTAAATGCAGTGAAGCAGCCATTCAGAAAGCAGCCCGTTTGATTTGAGCTTTCTGGGAGCAACTGGCTCCATTCCCCCATGTTAATGTAATCGTATTATTGCACAGGAAAGCTATTGTCATATGCTTCTGTCAAAAGAGTAATGGAAATGCTAGCAGGCTTTATATAAGAGGGAGAACGGCGTCTTGCATAAGAGCAGTGTAAAAAGCCCATATGCAGGACCTAATTTCACGCAATCAACAAAGCCACTTTGTGTCAAACCTTTGCTCTTTTTAAAATCCTCCTTTAAAAATGAGCTGCAGGCCTCTGAATCAAGACTTGGACAAGCCTCACAAAAGCTCACAATTTCATTTCACACTGAATGGAATTAGCCAGTGGACCAACCTTACAAAGTAGCTTTAAAAGATTTTAGTTCCGCCCCGAAACACTCGGCATGTCGCTGCTGTTAAATGTGAATATGAGGATGTGTGTGAGTGTACGTGTGTGTCAGAGGGAAAGGTCTCAAGAAATAGATTCATAGAACGGTCATGACTAAAATGTCCTTTTACTTTAGAAAATTACCCAGTGACGCTCCACTTTAATATCAAAATGTCTATTTCATCTGAAGCCAAGCGTTTGCTTCTCACCATTACTGCTGATAGAGAGCGCCTGGATACGAGACAAAAAAAGATGGAAACAGACATAGCAACAGATTTAGGGACCTATGATTTTCGCGATGCGGATAACATGGACGGAGTGGCGGGATTTGATAATAAATATGGAATCAACTGGAACATTTGCATCTTCATCAAAACGTCTGATTTTCAGCAGACAGTCTCCCTCTGAACCACATCTGATATATTTTACCCATGGTGCTGATAAGACCGCTAAACTGCATCGTTTTGAACGCTGTGAAGCTAGCGCTAACTAGGGATCGACCGATACAGATTTTTTAGTGCTGATGCCGATTTTTTTTTTTACATCAGCCTTAGCCAATGTCCGATAGGGGCTGCCGATTTTCTTGAGCCGATATTTGGAGTCGATACGGCTTTTGCTCCCTCAATTTTCTACATAAAATAAAATGAGCATGTCTAAGGCTAATATGATGCCTAATATGCAAAGACTACACACTAGTAGGTCTATACAAAAATGTAAAAGAAGCTGCCAGATTTGTCAACCACAGAACATAAATCAGCAGAGAAAAATAATGTGATGTCAGATGCACATTAAGCAACAAATTGTTAAAGTTCTAAACTGCATCAACGTTAAAGGTAGAAATATTCAACCACATATAAAACATATCTCAAAGTTTTAAAAGCAGCACTCTCATATTATTACTGTGATGCGTGTCCCACTGAGTGAGACAGACACACACACACACACACACAAATTTGGTAGCTGACTGAAAAACTCAATCACCATTGAACTGGATTGATAACGTCAGCAAACGGGTCTAAACACAACAAGGTGCACTTATGTCCGACGCGTGTGTTGTGTGTGTCTTTCAGAGAGACACAGAGAGACACACACATACGTGTCCAAACCTCAGCCAGCTGGTCGCTGAGTACTCCCAAAAATACCACGGAACCACGCAACAACGTCAACACAGGTAGGCGTTAACACAAATTAATATTCAACTACGTATAAAACTCTGTCATAATTATGCTCTTCTTGAGCGGGGGGGCTGCGCTCTGACTGCGATGGCAACTCTGCCCAGCTGTCTAGTGTGTGTGCTCTTTAGCTGTGTGTGTCTGGACGCTGTGGTGTGTGTCAGGCGGGTGATCGCTGAATCAAACTCCCAAAAATAGCACGGAAACACGTCGGCATTACTTAATCCTATGACCAGTGTTCGTAAGGTCTAAGTGTATGGCAATATTTCAGCTAAGTCAAACAGTTAAAAGATGCTTTGAAAGTTTAAAACTCACCGTTGTCTTAGCAAAGTTCCAGCACTCTGCTAGTGGGGGGGCAGTGCATGGTCTGACTGCATGTGAACGGGAGCGTCCCTAGCAACACAGAGCTGCCTTTGTGGATGCCTGACTGTAAAAAATGCCGGGGAAAAAAAAGGAAAAAAAATCGGCGAATGCAGCAGCCGCGTATCAGCCGATGCAAATACACGTAAAAAAACGCAAATATCGGCCCGATATATCGGCCGGCCGATAGATCGGTCGATCCCTAGTGCCAACGGGATCTCCGTTTGCAGAGTTCAGGCTGTACCGGACCGGAGCTCCGACTGCTGTCAGTCCGCGCGTCAATATCTTAAATTAAATTGAGACAGTTTCATGACCGGTTAAAAACGTCTCATAGTCCAATTCGGTGTTTTGGTACAGTTGGTTTAAACACCTGTGTTCCGTTTCAGGAAGGAGGTTTAACAAACTCTGAGTCTAACCCTGATCTGAGTTGATTTATCCGGAGATGGGAAACTGAGTTTTCGGTTTCAGAACAGCTGATATGAGTTGATTCAATCAACTTGTGCACCACCACAATAAAAAGGCAGCATGAATGAGGAAATGAAAGAGTGCTGAGTTTTCACTAAAGCTGCTTTCTGAAACGGACCCCTGATGCAAAGTGTAGGCCTACAGGAGAAGACATGAAAACCCTGAACAAACGGCGTCGTTCCGCGCCATCGTTCTGATGTGCCCCATTCACTCAGTGTCACTTTTTTACTATGAAGGTTAAACTCTGCAATTAATCCGTGGTTCACATGTATGCATGAACTGTGGTGGTCCGTTACACTGTAGGCTCAACATTACTGATCATTTTTTTATCAATATAATATAGAAAACATTACACTTCATAACATTTTGTATCCATGATTCTATTATTGTACAAATTAGCAGTAAAAGCAGTAGCCATCTAAGTCAATCCTAGATTTCTCAACTTGGGAGCAAAACGTGCTCCTTGGGGGGAAAAAAGTGACCATAAGCCCTGTTCATAGGCCTACTGATTAAACAACTGGACTTTGGGTCACGTGTAGTCTATCTGGGCCCATGTCCCAGATGTGGAAGCCCCTTTATTGGAATACTTACTAATAATAATATTCCATTATATTTTTCTATTTTGAATTGTTACCTGCCACCAGAATTTTGTGATTTCCTTGCCATAAACCTAGCTGTTTTTACAATACATTGGTGCCTATAAATGTATCAGATGCTCAAAATTTCCTGAGGGAAGCCCCCTAGACCCCCCTCCCCCCCTTGCTTAATGTGTCCCCCCCAAAGGCCCATTCTGAGCTAGGAAAAACCCTGTTACTGCCAATCTCCAGCCACTGATAATTTAAGCACTACTTGTTACAAGGATCTCAATATAGAGACTGAGGCTTGATAGTCAGGTTTGAAACGTGTCTGCATGTCATTTATTCCGCATCTTTTCTGGCACTGATCCAAATTGTGATAAATGTCACCTCGGACCAGCTAATCTCACCCACATGTTTTAGACTTGTTCTGCCCAATCTCAATCTTAGAAGTCTGTATTTGAGTCACTCTCAGCCATCACATCTGCTAACATCCACCCCCTCACCCCAAGTTGGCCTGTTTGGTGTCCTACCCACGGACCATTGACTTTTTTCGGGGTTATATTGTTGATACTTGTCTCTCGTTTTAGTATTATTACTACATCTGCCAATGTTTAGCTCATTCTACAGCAACTTCTCTTTTATTTATTCTGTCATATGTGCGAGGTTTATTGTTTTGTTGCCATTTCTGGTATTGAAAATTCCACAGATAAATCATATTAAAAAAAAAAAAAAGATTAAATAAATGTAAAACACAATATCATGAAATCTTCCAAAATGTGGATACAATTAAAAAAAATTAGGGTTTTCCTGATCATAAGCATTTCACAGTGCCTAAGCCAAATGAACAGAAAAAAACATACCGATATGTTTTGTTGTCATTTATGGGCACGCGGTTTCTGTCCTCTCTGGTGGTGTTTCACTCTGGGCGGAGCTCAGCTCCCACACCCCCAAGGAGTTCGGGTGCCTGTTTGACATGAAGCATAATCACTTGTCAATAAGAGGCACTATGGTGTGTTTGGAGATTTACTTTTTGAGGGCTGTAGGCAGGAATGCACACTTGACCTGCTTCAAATTTTTCGTGTTTTTAAAGTCTGACTCAGGGATTTTCCTACATAGAGAAAGATTTGGCAGCAAAGAGGTTTAAGCCAGCGCCAAAGGAAAATTACGAGTGCCAAAACGTCTGATTTTTTAGCAGCCAGCGTCCTTCTCATCCACAGCTGCTATATAGGCTACACAACACTCCGCTTTGAAGTGCTAATGGGATCTCAGTTTGCAGATTCAGGCTTTACCAGAATGTGAAAGCCCCCTGCCCTTACTGCATTGTAGTCCATTATATTTTGAATTGTTACCTGCCACCAGAATCTTGTTTCCTTGACATAAATTAAAACGTTTTCACCATAAATGTGTGCCTGAAAATGTATCAGAATGCAGAAAATTAAGTCCTGGGGGAGAACCCCCAGACCCCCGCTTCATATGTGTCCCCCCAAAGGCCCATTCTCAGCCATGGAAAACCCAGCTGACTATTTCTTTCGATTAACAAATTGTTTTTTTCTGATTCCATCTATCAGCTTCTCTCTCATTCATCCATCTCTTCTATCCATATTATCCAAAGCGAAGCTGATAAAATAGGACACAAGGAAAGAGAAGACCGGAGTCAGAACAACAGAGGGAGAAGATCCTCTGTTTGCTGCTGTGTGGTTCTGGCTGTGGTCCAGCAGGGCCTGAGGACCCAATGTTGCAGCTCTGATGAAGAGAGCTCTGCAGCCCCACTCTCCTCCTCTCTCTGCTTCCCCCCTTTCTAACACTCCACTCCTCTAGTACCCACACTTTCTCCATACCTCCCTTCTTATTCGCTTATACTTGTTAGCTTTCCCCACATACCCTCACTCCCTCCCCGTCTGTACCCTGCCAATGTGATCCATGTGTTGTGCTCCAGCAGAGACTGCTGAGGCAGCAGAAAGAGGGAATATTTACAGATCAGTCAGATGGGGTTGAGCTCTGTTCCTACTGCAACTCTCAGTTCCTCGTCAATCACTGCTACAAGAGCTGCAACACACAGGCAGAGACACTGCTGCACACACATACAGGCATGTTAGCAACGCTGAATTTAAGAACACACGTACACTTACACTCAAACAGTACATATACAAACTTAAATACACATTTTAACACATGCACACAGTCATCAAAATTAGATTTGAACCGTTTTGACTCCAATATACTAAAACTAATATTTAGACTATTTCAGTCCTCAAACTCACTGTCCATTAAGCAGCCTACACATGATAGGCGGTAAAACTGCGAGGTAGGGCGCAGAAAAGAGAGGCAAAGTGCAGCACAGGTATACAGTACGGCATAATTGCTTGTGGAATTAGTTGCGCCTTGAAAAGGTCAGTGGCAACAAAGGTCAAAGTTGAAATAATTTGAACTTTGAGGGCAGCGTTGAGTGGCAATTCCGAGCGGTGCTCGACGCCAAGAGTAGCGCTCCGCCTAGTTGGGCGGCACCGCTCACCCCATAGTCAAACTATGTAACGGCCAGCCCAGAGCAGTTTTACCGCGGATCATGTGTAGGCGGTTTTATGGTTATGTTTGATCGATCTGGCGATAACAATGTTGTTTCCTACGCTGACAAGACTGTAGGGGTGGAACGGTACATGTATTCGTATTGAACCGAAACGGTACGGGCGTCTCGGTTCGGCACATGAATTTACACGGAGAATACACGGTACAAAAATAAATAAAACTTGCGTGCAAATTAATTAATGTAACGCGGAACTACTGTTACATATGCGTTTCTTTAGGGACACGGACACCTAATCTGTAGCCCCCTGTTAGCTCTGAACCTCCCGAGCTCCGCCTACATGTCGAGTCGGTCCAGTCAGAGCCGATAGTCTTTCTCTATCACTCTGGGTCCAGTGAGTCCACACGAAGCAAACTAGTCCCTTCCATATACAACCAAACACGGATGTAGCTGTATCCCTTCTTGCCTCGACCACAAATGGCCTCCAGGCCCGTTTGCTTCGCTGTTAGCGCCGCCGTTAGCTAGTTGTTAGCTCTGCTGTTAGCTCCACCGTTAGCTGTTATCTCCGCCGTTAGCTGTTAGCTCCGCCGTTAGCTGTTAGCGTGTGAAGCTAACACCAAAACTTGTCACCTGCTCTGTGTAACCGAAGCTGCTCTTTTAACATCCCTGATCTGTGCATTCACATATGAGAGAAGCGCTTGTCTCCCATAATCACACTACTAGCTGATTGTCTTTATTTTGTTTACAAGTTCCAGATGGAGTCTGGAGATGATGTGGGGTACTTATTGTTTACCGTTTACATCTTACTTTATACACTTCAGCCTGTTGCAGCTAGCTCAGGGGTGAGACTGGATGACACTAGGTGGTACAGCCTGAGACATGCACAATAAAAAAAAAATTGCCTTCTGCATTTTTGTTTTGCCTTTCCCTCCATTGTACCAAACCAAACCGTGATGTCTGAACCGAGGTATGAACCGAACCGTGACTTCTGTGTACCGTTCCACCCCTACAAGAGTGTGAATGAAAAAAGTTGTTTAAATTTGAATAATTTAGTGGCTGGCCGGCTGGCTACTTAAAAGGGCAATCTGTGTGTGACCTTTTAACATCAGGCATTTGCAATGCTTTCCTCACTTCCGTCTTTCTTCTTGTGTACTAATTTGCTTAAGCTGAGCAGCCAATAAGAGTGATCCCTCTCACCAACAGCGGCAACCCTGATTCAACATGTTGAATTGGCCAAAAAAAGGTTGCTGGGGTCAACGAGTGGCGATGGGGCGGGACACGCCGCAAAACTAGACTGAGGGACATTCACCACCAAAGATTTCTGTGTGTCAGGGCCTTCAAAAGTTGAACCTGCTGTCTGAAATGGAGCAAAACCACATCAACCACATCTCTCTGTATGTGGCCTCTTGGGCTGATGAAGACATCTAGCTAAGTCTCTTTTTATCTTCACTCGGGATCAAAACACACTTGCAGGTTGACTCTGGGCACTCCACTACAGCAGGGATCCAATCTGATGGATATGCATGTCCAAAACCGATGCCTGCATACGTGCAACTTGTCAAATTTGCTTTTTATCAGCCCAGTTCAAAGACTGAATTGACTGACACTCTGCACTTTTTGATGCCGGTTTTCCAAGCTACCTCAAACATCTACTGCAAGCCTCCGGCAGACAAACTGAAAACTTACTGTTGCTTTTTACCCTCTTTCTTCCCATTCTCTTGTTTTCCTGCATACATTCCTGAACTTGTGGATATGAAACATATGAATCAAGTCTATTGGGAGTTTAACCAAAACTACACAGGCAGTGCAGAAACACAATAACACACTGCATTGCTCTAAGCAATCTCTAAGCAGAAGAGAGGTGTTGCTCCTGCTAACTCTGTCAACCCAACAAGGTCAATATTCAAAACGCACACACAGAGAGAGACAGAGAGACAGAGAGAGAGAGAGAGACAGAGAGACAGAGAGAGAGAGAGAGAGATCCTCCTTCGCCTTGGTCACCCTGTTGCTGTGCTCGCATCCTGCCAACACCCTGTCAATCACAGTGACCCAGCCCACCCTCCAGCCTTCACACACACGCATTACAGCACCTCTTTTCCCACCTTCTCCCTCCAACGTACCTCCCTCCCTCACCGGCAGGTAAGGTCATTAGGAACCGTAATGTCATCAACCTGGCTGGCGTCATGGTAACAGTTTGCCCAGCGATGGGGTCACTCAGGGACCAACAGTCACATTGCATCAATGTAGCGGTCATGCATTACATCTAAAAGGTTATCAGCTCTCACATATCTGATGTGACACTCGCACTCACAGATGTATTGTGACGCTTTAATGCCTTTAAATAATATTTAACACAAATTGGAAATGACACACGTTATCAGTTATTTTAATGGTTATCCTCCAAACAGCCTGTGTAACTTATGTGTGGCATATCACAAGTGTAGCAGGTAACACGTAGGTCGACTAGGTCATTTCACCTTCCCTGACACAAGGATCAACTGCAACCAATCCTGTTGTGAGGCTGAATAACCCTACGTCACAGGTCAATGCACTTAGACCTGTTGGACAGCTGACTCACTGACCTTCATTTTTCCCCTTTCTATAATGACCAATTAACACATTATATTAATATTAACACATTAACCATAGGAACTATAGACGTCTTGCATGCCACACAAACAGCAAACAATGCCTGTATAATTACTATTAAAGGATACTAGGGCTTTGCAATTCATCAAAATTTTAAAATCGCGATTACGGCTCCTAGTGATCACAAAAACAGAATAATTGAGAACAATTATTTTGCACATTACATTTTGCAAGTAAACTTATTTTGTCTTGTGTTCTGAATGAAAACATTTTTTTCAAATGGGAAAAGTATTAAGGGAAATTTCACAGTTTTAGTGGGTTTCACTGTATTTTTTAATATTATTTTTTAAGTTCAATAATTGCTACATCTTTCCAAAAGTCAATGAGTAATCGTTAAATTATCGTGATTTCAATATTGACCAAAAATTTTGATTATGATTTCTTCCATACTCGAGCAGCCCTAAGACTCATGAATACTATGCATGTGCTCTACATTTTTAACCCAACTGTTAAACCCTTTTTGAACCTGATGTACCTTAGGCACCCTGACAACTCCAGGTTTGATTTTCAAAAAGGCCGTTAGCTGTAGTTTTTTCCACACCCTTCAAAATGACCCATCAACATATGAGTGAATATGCACACAGAAATCTTAGTATCAAACATGTTGCCTCAAACTAAAATGACCCAGCGTGTCTCTCTCTCTCTCTTAAAAACACACTGGTGATAACATTTCTTTTTTGGAGAAATGACTTTATACACAGACGTGTGAAATTGAGAATGCTGTGCTCTGAACTTGGCAGCCTGTATATCTAAATCTAGTAAGATTAAAATAGCTGATCAACATTTATGCAACAGTTTGTAATGACTGGGTTTCTGCAGTTTTTACCAAGTCAAATTTATGACTTTTTAAGACCAAAGTAATAAATAAACCCATTCTTAAGCGCCGAGAGCATTTCAATGAGCAGGTAGCGTTACATGGATGCAGTGTTGGGGAGTAACGGAATACATGTAACGGCGTTACGTATTCAGAATACAAATTATGAGTAACTGTATTCCGTTACAGTTACTATTTAAATAGTCGGTATTTAGAATACAGTTACATTGTTGAAATCAGTGGATTACATGACGACACTTCTGTTTCACGAGTTTATTCACTCTCTAAATAAACTAAGGCAACTCCATGAATTTCCCAGAAGCCCCAATATGAAAACGAAAAAATTAGCTATTTGCGTGATCACTGGTAGAGATGGAGCCGGAACTGGCACAACAGAGCCAGGGCAGGAATGCGTTTCTATCTTGGAAATTCAAACAGCATTTCACATTAAAGAAAGAGAAGGGAGAACGAAATATAACGTGCAGTGCAGCCTCTGCTTGCCAGCAACCAACCTCCTTTCAGCGTCCAAATTACTCCACCTGAAGAAGCATTCTTAAAGTTATTTTTTAATTATAGGGAGAGTCGTCTGCTGTAGTTTTACTGGTCACCTCACTATTTTATAGTTGTATCGGGTAGCTACCTGCTTAGTTGACGAGCGACTTTACATTCTCCTATGTGCTGATTTACTAGCCCCAGAGCCGTTGAAAGACTGACTAGCCCCGTTTGACATGCTAGCTAACGTTAGCTACGTTAAATTAGCTTGTGGTAGCTGAGAATGCGGTTATATTTTTGTAGTATACAGTTCGGAACTACAAATACAAAAATCTATGTGCTTGTTTAGGTACACAGTTGGAACAGAAGAACACACCAGAATAGGCCTGTTTAGTAAGCAGGAGTTGATGGCCGCATTCCTACACTTATAAAATGCAATTCAATGTGGAAGTAATCCAAGTATTCATGTCATGGGATCTTTAAGACTTTAAGGCCTTAAAATTTTGAAAGTTAAGACCCCGCGGAAACACTGGATGAGCACTGCGGTCGTACCTATGGCTATTGGTAAAGACCTTTCCTTTCTTTTGGATGGTTTGGATTGACAATACACTGCAGAAAACAGTGAACTCCATTTCTTTTGCAGAAATAAATTATCAGAGTATGAAGTAGAATAACTTCAAGTCACTCGGCTCACTGCGTGCTGGGCCATACATCTCTCCCTGTCTGGTGGGCTCTCTTGTTTCCGTTGTTTGTCCATCTGTCGGTTTCTCACTTGTTTTCAGGAGTGGTGGAGAGCCTCAAGGAAAAGTTGAGCCAACTCTGAGCCAGACATTAATAATTGAGGAGGGCAGGAGGGGAGAGAATGGCTCCTGCAATATTTATATATCATATTGACTTGACTGCCAGCCACTCGCCCATACATCCAGTCCTTATGAAGTCTCACAAAAGGACTGAGGATGCAGTAGTGCGTCCTCCCTCAGCCTCCTCCTACATCTCCCTTTCCTTACCTTTGTTCATTTCCCCCATTCATTCTTCCATCCATATGCCATCTTCTTTTTTCCACTCCCTCCTGCCATCTTGTCTCCTGTCCCCTTCTCCTTCCCTCTGCCACTTCTTTTCATTCCCTTCTCATTAGCTGCCATTTCTCAGAAGAGTAGCACATGCCCATGGGCCAAATTCAATTATAGACCAAATTAAAGAGATGCTTCTCAACTCCCTCAACAGACAAAGGAACACACGCATGCATCAGACATGTTAAAGGGTTACAACCACACATACAGTACCAACACATGCACACTAGGGCTGAACAATTAATCAGATTTTAATCACGATTCTGACTTCCCACGATCAAATTCACGTGATCGAGCGATATTTAAAATGCGACATTCCGTTCATAGAACACTCCATATCAGGAGTTTTTTTTCCCGCAAAGTCAATCTAGCCTGATCACGTGCCTCCATGAGCCAATCAGAGTTGTTCCCTGCACCGCACAGCTTAGTTTAGATGTACACAGTCAGAGGACAGGGTAACGTGAGGAAAATTCCACAACAGATAGCAGGCGGTCATAAGTCGGTCACGAGGTTTACCAGTTTACCAGTAAACACAACATTGTGTCCCGTCTGTGTTTTTCAGACAACAGCTGTGACCATAGTGCTAGTTTGTGTCTTTTAGCTCATAGCTTTAGCGGCAGACTGTTGAACATCTCGTTGTTGGAATCCTCTACAGTGAAATACAGTCACACTACACCGTTTAGCTGTCAGCATTTTAGCCGTGTTTAATCCAGTTACTACGGTAGCTAATGGTAGGTTATTAGTGTTTACTAGCGTGACGTGCAGTGATATTTCTGTGGCCTCTAACGTCTGTTTTGGAGCATCGGAGTGCAACGCAGACATTTAAGGGGCCCCATAATGAGGCACCGAAATCCGCGTTGCCATTTCGTCCGGTAGATACCGGGCACCGGTGAGCCGTTAACATGAGCATGCGCCGTTACCATGAACAGAAAATTGCGTTGTGTGTATCTTTTCACGGCAAACGCGCATTTTTGGCAAGCAGTCACAGAACAGCTGAAATGGCATACTCCTTCATTAGTAGTAGTAGTCCTTCAAAGGAGGACTGTAGTACTGCACAATACGGATGTATTAGCAGGAAATGTAGCACAATATGGATGTGAAAGCAGTTATAATTAGCCTATGTGACAATACAATTTGTTTTGGTTAAAATCAACAAATAATCGTGATAATTAATCGTGATCTCAATATTGATCAAAATAATAGTGATTATCATTTTGGCCATAATCGTGCAGCCCTAATGCACAGGCAAACAGATATTCACACTCTGCAGCATCTGCAGTGTGCAATAGAAAACAAATCATTGACTAGAAAATGGTCAAACTTCAGATATTGTCCTCGAGTTTGGCCCCAAGTGTTGCATTACTGGCAGAGCTTTCACACTGTTACTCACTAAAAACCTGCCCTTTCTGCCATCTATTCAGGCCCCAGATGCAGTCTTTAATTAGCTATGGTAATGGTAACATAGCTGTGAATAAGTAGCCAGCCGCCTGACTGGTCCTTATATTGGAAGACTATCTGATGAATCAGACAGTAAAGGGGGAGAACCATCGTTGGTACCAGCCGTCTGCATTTTAGCATCAGCCGTAAAATATCAAATCCTCAGAAAGAGTTGAGTGTTTCTGGGGTCAACCAATTATCGAGAACTGCAGGCTACACTGGCTGCCTTTTAACGGTTTTTAGATCTGATCCCACCAGAGGACATCTGGTCCTACTCTTGTACGGAGAGCTGAGATTCAAAGGCTCAAAATGAAATATAAAATATTTTTTATGCTGTGAATTTAACATATGCTGCTCTTAGGAGAAAAAGGGAGAGGTGGACAAAGAGGAAAGAGGGATTTAACACGAGTCCACTGCATCTTCCAAAACAGCCTTAGGCTGAAACTGAGAACCAAGAGCGCAGAGATGTAAAATAATACTGCTGCTGTTAAAACTACAGCATCAATTTCGGTGATTTGCATGTTTTCACTTGAAGGTCTTTAATGTGGAGTGGAACAATTGCTGTGACCTCTGGGCTAATAAAATCCACTAAAACCCCATAACATTGTTAAAAATGCATATATTGAAAACGAGACCACTGTGCAACATTCCTGAAAACCTGACTTTTTAATAATGCAAGATTGTTTGTGTAATGGAACCAAAAAAAAAAAAAAAAAAAAAAAAAGGTTCCTATGACTGCATGTAAATCAGTTGTTCCCTCATCATGAAAGAAACAGACAACAAGATAACCTCTGGGGGGCTGCGCCATGACCTTGGTTTTAATGCACGTGTAGGGGAGACGCCAAGAGTTTGCATAGGGGTGTGTGCGTGTGTGCATGCGTTGGAGTGTGCCAGGGAGTGGTGGTGGGTGGCAGGTGTTGCAGTACGTCACCTCTTCTCTCCCTGAGGATAAAGTAATAATAATTCTCGACCAAGCTGAATAGATACTGCCTGAGGGCTCAAACAATACATGGGAACAACAATTCACACACACCAACTTGAAAGAGCCATAAACCACCAGCCGCCCACACTGTCCTCACTGAACCAGGCCTGTGACATTAGTCTGCACCAACACCCAGTTAATCACACACACACTATATCAATTTGTGGAGCACAAGCACAGCGCAGTAATAAATATGTAAATAACCCCACACTTTGTGCCTGTACATGTGTGCATGTGTGCGTGCGCTCTGGAGGAAACAAATCATGCCGACAAGGAAAGTAGGTGTAAGCATTTATGTCATCCTGTGTTGAACTGACACACCCAACAATGTACAAGTTCACACCAAACACAAAAAAAACTCACAAAAAAAAAATAAAAAAATAAAAATGACCTATCAATTACAGGAACTGTGTTCAGATGGATCAACAAATACAAAATGGATAAATTGAAAAAGCAGTACTTCCTCCAACCCTTACACAAACACAATCCATGACTGTGACAATGGGATGGGAGAGGGGGTGTCCGTCATTGTCCTGTAAGGGGATATCGGAGCGAATGTTGGTGACTTATCCACACTTCATAATCCATTGTGTGTGTGAGAGAGAGGTGGTGTGTGTGTGTAGCCGACCAGGCCTGGTGGTGTTGATAAGAGCTGAGGGCTTAGTCCTCAGTCACAGGGACACACTCAGAGCATTAATGAGCCCACAGCACAGAGGAGAACCTCTGCCAAAAAGGTCTTTTTCAGCTACTACGAGTCTGTGAAATGTGTGTATGTGAAAAAACTATTCATGATCAAATGCCACACACACACACACACACACACACACACACACACACACACACACACACACACTGAAGGTGAGGCTGGAGGTTGAGATGCAACACAGCAGTTCTGTCTGAGACGGCACATCCATCACACAGACAGCTTTAAACTTAGTGTGTATGTGAAGGGAGTGTGATTTCAGAAGTTAGCTGGGTAAGTGAGTGATTTTGTAAATTGAGTTACCAAAGCCTAGCAACAAGGTGATACAATGACAGACTTATATTAGTTGTCAACATGAAGTGGTTAAAACATCAGAAACAAAACGGAGACATGGACAGACTGACAAGAGGAGATAGGTAAAGCGACGTAGGTTGCCAAGAGGAAGTGTCTGCATGTCTGCCTGCAGCAGACTATTGCACGTAACATAACAAGTAGGGTAACTTTAGTCCCACAGTTCTCATATACACACACTTGGTACACGACCAAGTGAAGTGCACTTTAAAGTGTACACAAAGCCAGGAGAAAGAACACTCACCTTTGTGTGTCAAGAAAAACAGGAGTTGTCAACATCAACTTTTTGATAAATGGCTTTTCTTCCACTCTCCCTCTGATTTGTCATGTTTCAATAACCAGGAGACATTGCTTTCATCTGTGAAAGGTACAAAGCAGGAGGAAAGATGGTGGCATCAGAAGGTGTGATATACAATGTCTGGTAAGCAGCTACATTTTGCTCATCATTTTACTAGAGTCAACAAGCAGCCAGCCAGTCAGTCATCCAATACAGAGATTAAAGCAGACCAGGCAGAGTGAAACTGGAGAGTGGGTTTGAAGTTTTCCAGGTTTAGGACTGTGCATTAATAATTTAAGGGATCTAAGTGATGTTGGGTTGAGATTACAGCAGGCGAGGGGTTTACTCAGCTGTAGAGTGATCCTGGTGCATGGCGGGGGAATAGTGCTGAGTTGTGGGTACCATTTGACAGTGGGGGGGGGGGGGGTCCTCAGTTATACACACACAGTAGGAGAAGGAAGCAGAATAGTGGGGAGTAGACAAAATATTGTCAATAGAAAGCAACTTCTAACCTTGAAGTAAACTCTTGTGAACAGTGCTATGAAGTTGGGTCATAGTGAACTGCATAACAATTATATTTATCATTTAACAGTGTTTTTCAGCTACTGTACCTAAAATTTGGTGACAGATGACAATTTCAGCTTGTTGTCATTCAACCAAATATATATTTCAATTGCAGCCATGTTTGTAACGGTTATTTCCCCTAGTTACAAATCAAAAAGAATAAAAAGGCAAAACACTGCAGATTAGTAGGATGCATTTGACTGGCTGGTCCTTGCCTGGTTTTGATAGTACATATGCACACACATAACTCAGGTTTTTAAAAGATAACCCAAAAGGAAGTTCTTTATCAAGAAATTCAAAATGACCAGATGACTTTGACAACTGACAGCATGCACAAGTACTATACAAATGAACATAGAAATAAATAAATCAATCAAAGTACTATTAAGAAAACATAAGATAAAGAATGAAATTGGTTATAAAAGCATGAGAAGCTTATGGAGGACACCTGATCTTAGACACAAACAGGAGGATAAGACCAAGGCTG